>JBCAUG010187670.1:0-19668 GCA_038406175.1 Haplosyllis leylae | reverse complement strand
TTGATTTAAGTTTAACTGACCTCATCTGCAATCAATTTACTTTTTCAAAAGTTTTGAAAAAACTAAACATAATTTTATAAATGTAAATATCTGGAAAAATAATACATAGAAGTGATTAACATATAGGCATATTTTAAAAACTAAATTATGAGGGAAAACATAAGAACAAATACTTAAAAGACAAAAAAATACAAAAAAAATAAACTTCAAAAAGAAATACTCACATCTTCACTATAAATAAATAAAATCAAAAAATAAATGCATCACATGAATGGTTTCGTTCTTCTGAACAAAATACATTTTTCAAACAAATGCTTACAGTCGGTGGGGAATTTAAAATAGAAACATACAAATGTAATACAACTGTTGTAGTACCTACACAGAAAGCAGGAAAATTTACAAACTTGAAATTGTGCTTTTTGAATTGTCCTGAATTTACGAACAGCATTTGAAGTTTTGTTCATATTTAAAATATAATTATTTTTAGATGCTTGATCATTCCCAAATAGATTTTCAAAAAATTTACAAAAAAAGAAAAAAAAATTCCCTTTATCAAAATTTGTGATGGCATTATCCGTATCCGCAGGGTTAGATCGTGTCTGTGTTAACAAACATGTGCGAGCGTGTTTCTTTCCATGTCGAAATTGAATAACAGATTCTCTGATAAGACGGTTTAGTTTATTTGACACTGACAACTTTGTTAGAACGAAGGTGCAGTCATAAGCTAAAAAGTCGAATTTCTAGAGAAGTACTCCATGAGTTAGGAAAGACTTTTTAGATGACTGACTTTTCTTGAGAGTTACTTTTAATAAACAAATAATGATGAGTAGAATGACAAGTAGAAGATCTAGAACCTCCGATTGAGGTTGATATCTTAAAAGTTAACTTTAGCTTCATCATTATGAATTATTCTCTTCGCAATTTTACAAGTTTTGCGGACAAGGAATTCATTCTTCACTTGCATTCTTTTAAAACTGAATTACCATCATATGAAAAGATTTGAACCACAGAGTTTTCCGAATAAGACAAATGAGAGTTCTATTTAAAGTAGTTGTCAATTTTGAATGCCGCAAAAAACTTAAGACGATAACATAATAACCTTTCTCAGCGTCTGTGACCCAATTTCTATTTAGTGTTCCATATCAGTATCGCGTGAAATTTCAATTTGTTTCGCTCAAATTTCAAGTTGACAAGACAAAAGAAACATGGCGGCTAACAGAAGTCTAACGGAGCCACAAATTGTGGATCTGGCTGCAGCTTTAACAATGCGAGACATGAAGACTATTGCTGGGAAATACTTGGGAATCAGTCCTGAGTTCCTGATTAACCTTGAAGACACCACAGGCAAAGACAGCCATGCATTTGTTCGGGAGATCATACGACATTGGCGTAACAGTGCATATAAAGTGGATCAAGTGTTGGTAAATAACATGGAAAAAGCACGAAAAAAAGTCGAATAAGTCAGATTTAGATTTTATATTTATCATACGTATCAAATGGTTTTCTTGTAGACATTTGCCTCATATTTGTACAATGCCCTCGACCTGCGACTGGTGTCCTTTGACCCTGAGAAGATAGATAGGATACTTGGTGTGACAAGACAACAGGTACAAATAGGACAAACTCAGGCAGTGGGAGCTACCGGTGGTCCAGTTATAGGAGGCATCCAACCCTATGGTAACGAATGCACAAAGTGGTTCTAGAACAATGTGAAAATTGTAGGTTGTAGATAAAAGCATCTGACTTCAGGCTCTTTCTTTCTGTCACTTGGTAAACTTTTGTAATTAACAACTGCCAAGTAAACGATCATTTACTTCATGCACCTTTCAAATCCCGCCGTCTTCTTTTTAGTTGCTTCTTATTATCGCCCATCTTTGACGTCTGGCATGCTTCAAAAATTATCAGAGCGTCTAACCGACCAATCGAAGATTACCAAGCTCTTCATCTCCGGACTGAACATGGAGGACTATGAAGTGGAGGACCACATCCAGAGGAACGTCAGTAAAGGGTTCACAGTGGCCGCCCATGAATTACTAAAGGCGTGGCGAGTCAAATGCAACGTGGACGACCAGAAGGCTTACGAAATTCTTTGCAACGCCCTGGATGCTGTGCAAATGTCCTTTTTCAAACAAGTACTGAACTAAATGTTAAATGATACACAACACAAATATAATGAAAGTAACGCTATAACCTATAAAAATCAGGACAACTATGAAGATTTCAACTCCAAAATGTCATTCATCAATATGCAGTTTTGTCTTACATAAAGGGTGTTTCAGATTATATTAAATTTCATCTGGCTTATTCTAGGAAACACCCTACTATTTGTATTTTAAATATAATAAAATACTGACATGTTGTTCACCAATATCTCATTTTTCTTTATTACCCTGACTTCAGTAAACAGATAGATCTACACTTCCAAGGGAGGCGCTGGGGACGCATCCTTCCCATGTTTGTCCATTTCTTTCACTTTAATGCAGTATGCAGTTTTGCAGAAACATCAGCCTGTATTTGTTGATACAGCCTTTCTGGTTGGCGCACCGTCTAATGGAAATAACGGAATCTTTCACTGCTGAGATCAAACTTTGATAGCCTAAAGATAATTTGAACTTTGATCCATTGATCGGAAAACACTTTTGTACATTCAATATCTTTGTGCATAGCATAAAAAGTGATAGATAATATTTAGTCGTGCTTCGAACATTAAGATGGTTTAGTTTATTTAGACGACGACAGCAACAAAGGTATGCCACGTAAACATTTTATGCTATGACCCAGGTAGTGCAGTAATTTTATCACTTGGGTCTGTAACTTTGCAAGTTCTAAGTATCTGAGTCGTTCTTAAGCACTTAAGAACAAGGTAGTCTTCTATTCGAAGTTTTCTTAAACAACACAAATGTGGTTTTCTGTATAAAAAAAAATAGAAAAAATTGAGATTGAGAGTTTTTAAAAACGTTTCCGCAAAAATAAAGTTGTTATCATTAGGATTGAACTCCCAACATTGATATCACTGTTGTGCAAAAATGGCACAAATGTGAGGAAAATTAGAATATCATTATTAATACCAACTACAGCCCTTGTCCTGATCATTCAAGCGTTGCCGATGATGCCAGGTCAGTCCTAGCCAGGTGGGGTGTCCTTCCTCACTCCTTCCTGACTGACCCTGGTTCTTCCACACAGGTTAGGTGGTAGGGAGTGGACCAGGAGTAGACTGTCTTGTCCTTCCAGTATGGTACTACTGGGGGGAAAGGTAGGGTGGGGCAAAGGATAGGGGGTTATCTACCTACTTGAACAGGGTAGATTGGGTAAGGGGCAGGTCACCTAAATGAGCAGGGGAAATGGTAGGTTGGTGCCCCTTTCCTCGTGAACAGAATCACACTTGCACATGAAACCCTTCCCTCAATTAAATTATTTTAAAAGTCATATAGTTTGATAATTTAGTATGTTTAATCAAAACAATAAAAACTAAAATAAATTTAATGTGTTGAATTACTATGTTTTTATAGGTAAAAGTCAAATTTTACCTTGTCATTAACATATAAATGTGCTAAAAGTAAAATAATATAATAAGTTTCATAAATGGAAAATTACCATTCCTGATTAATTGTTGATCATTTGCAAGAACGATTTTTTAATAGTTTCTAAAAAAATTTACTTTTCTATCAGTGGAGAAGGTGGAAGGGTAAAGGGTACATTGACCAGAGGGCTCAAGTGTCAGTGGGAGTAGCCAGTGAATTCCAACCAATGATTGCAGCTTATAGTAGGCCTGATTATCATATAACTGCCAAAGGCTCTGTCCCAAGATGTTAAGGGATATCGACTCAACCACTAAGGTGACTGTATTGAGCCACCAAAAATAACATAAGATTTGAAAACTTAAAGCTCGAAGGTAGAGTTGTTTTGTACCAGTAAAAATAGGTCTGTGTCAGGTAATGGAGAGATGTTTAACCGCGTTACACTACCTGTCAGCTCGTTTCTATTTTGTGCTTTTGGTAAAACAAACTTAATGGACAAAAATTAAAACGTTTTCAGAAGCTTCCTAGTTCCGAATATTAATGTGAACTTTACTTGCTCTTGTTTAATAAAGACAACAGTTATTGAATCACTTAGGTGATAATGTCATCAGTGACTAACACGTGGCTGAGGACCATCAACGTTTTCGTTATTCCACAGAAGTCATTCGGTAAAACCGAAAAAAAGGATAAAATTATTTCAAGATGTCGGCATCAGTAGGTTGGTAAAATAATACATACTATTTACTTCGCTAGAAATTGAAATGTTGATGATTATAAACTGTAATTTGGGCCTTTGATGCCATAATGTGTCATAATGATTTCTGGAGTGAAAATGAATGGCCTTTTGCACGGATCTAAGTGATCATTCGGACTTGGCGGACAAGACGTGAACTTTTTGTGTCATCAGATATGAGTTGCATGGTTACAAAGAGGAAATGATTCATTATCATTGTTGTCAATGGAATTATTTTTATTGACATTAAAGTTCTCGCCAACTGAGAACGTCACTACAATATTGCACAACATCTATCTTGGCCATTTTTGGTTTTCATTTTGTTAGATTATCTTGAATTTTTGCCGTCCGCATCCGAAGGTCCAGGTCAGGATTGGGGTACCCTGGCCAGGTTCTGGTTAGTATGGGGGACCCCAGGGTACCCCGGCTAGGATGGGGTACCCCTACCTGCCAACTGGGATGGATTACCTCCCTCTGGCTGGGATGGGTTAGCCCCCCACCCTCCCGGATAGGACAACAGAGCGAGCACTTGTTACGCGGCGGGCGGTATGCCTCTTGCGTTCACGCAGGACTTTTGTGTTTCCATGTGTGGAATATGCCAACCTGATGAATTTCACTATCGATCACACTCTATTATTTAGGTGAGGAACTGACAGCATCAATGGTTCTTGCCCTCTCGGAGTGCCTCGGTAACAAAGATGATCTGCGTAAACTGGCGTTAAACGGTCTGGGGATGAAACCATATGTGCAGCAGAAACACATCAGCGACAGCCGAGAGAAATACACCGAGGCCGCGTACAATCTGCTCGAGGATTGGCTCAAACAACAGGAAAACCGTCGAGTCGCGTATACCCGACTGTGCCAGGCCATTAGAAAAGTGGAACTGAACTTCTTGATAGACGAAGCTGGACTTTAAATACTAGTTAAATATAAAGATAACTTCTCCAGATCTTAAGATCGGCATCGGATCTAGATGCAGGGTTGGATTGTTATAATCACAGTCATATTAAGGACCACTTTTTGAGCGACTAATGTATAAAAGTAGTCTTATATCCGCTGCTCGAAAGCATATTTCCTAGTGTTGATTGGTAAATAATAAGCTTGTTGCTTTAAGGATAACAAATTTAGGAGCACAATCTAGATCTAAAATGTCAGGATCACTTTCGGCAAATCAAACCTTCATTACGATAGTCATGTTCTATTTACCATTGAATAAAACCTGTTGAAAAGTTTCTTTGTTTGGTGGAGGAACACAAACTGTCAACCATTCAATACCGATATCATGAACAGATAGAGAAATCGAGAGTCCTTCTGACAAGTAGTTCCGAATTATAAAACCACGGTCTATAGCTTATGTCAGATAACCAGGGGGGATCAGCACGGCAGAACGCATACCAATGAAAAATCGCATGTGAAGTTCATTACCATTGACTCTTATGGGCTGTACGAGAGGAGGAAAAGGTCCGATTTAAATCTGTCAAGATCCGTCTGATAGAAAGGCATCGCCAAAACTTTATTATTGCATTTTGTTCAGAAGAACTAAATATTTCATGTGATACATTTATTTTTTTATTTTACTTATTTATAGTGAAGATGTGAGTATTTTTTTTGGAAGTTTATTTTTTACTGTATTTTTTTCTGTCTTTTCAGTATTCATCCTTATGTTTTCCCTAATAATTTAGTTTTTAAAATATGCCTTCTGTGTATTATTTTTTCAGATATTTACATTTTTAAAATTATATTTAGTTTTATCAAAACTTTTGAAAAAGTAAAAATTTTAAAATTGATTGCAGATGAGGTCAGTTAAATTTAAATCAATTTGAATTAAGTTCATTTAACAGACAATTAAACTTAAATCAATTTGAATTAAACATTTCATTAATCATTGATGAAGTTGATTGAACTTGATTGAAGTTTATCAGCATTCATCTGCGATCATTTCAGGCTCATTTGCGATCTGTTTATAGTATGTGATCTGCCGCGCTGAACCTCCCTGGTAGTGAGTTCGGTTCTGGAGTAAAGTTCTGGAGGCAACTTTACTTTTTGCTGATTAATGTGAATTTTGTACAAAAATGCCAGAAATGTCAGATTGGTGTTATTTAGGAAAAACTCGATTGTTACATAGCTTTTAACCAGAACACACCATTGTGACCTTGTTGAGAAAGTGACAATGCTAGATTGTGTACCCTGAACTAAGAATACTCAGTTCTAATTGGTTCGTAAATAGTTCTGTAATGATCAACAGTCAAGCTTGCGAACCATTACACCAAAGTGTCAACTGTAAGTGAGAGACAAAGAATAACTTACAAAAAATTGTAGTCATGCTTGACTGGTTCCAGTTAAATTCATCTAATTCGTCTAATTATACGAATCTGATACAAAATATGAAAAAACGAATCCATTTATATACATCATTGACCAACTCAGGTGAATGACAACACTTCTGTTGTAAAGAAAGCAATAATCAGTGGCTGTAATTGGTCAATGTACAAAAGGATTGTTTATTATTTTGCAGTTTTAAATGTCATAATGGGGTTTTTCCTTATTTATTTCACTGAATTCAGTGAATTCAGTGAATCAAGACTAAATCCAAATATGGTATGGTTATCAGAGGTATTACCCAGCCAGCAACAGATACATTACCATTCATAGTAATAGAATATATATTTGTGTTACTACCTCTGGTTAGATATTGTGATTCACCGCGGTGAATAGATACCATGCCAGAGACAGTAATGGAAATATCTTTGTTTACCACTACATCTAGGAATGTTTCTGTTGTCAGATATGGAGTGTGTCTGGTAACCATACTCCTTTTGGATTTTGTCTTGATTCACTGAATTCAGCGAATTCAGTGAAAATCATTTAGGGAAAACTCAAGTAAAGCCACAGGTGAAGCCAACTTGAGACACAAGCAAATGTACATCACTGCATCATTTCACAATTGTCGATTCAAGTTATTTTATGTAATTCTCTCGTCGCTGCCCGACAAAAGCTGCCAATCATGTCTGTCCCTATTGATTTTACACTGGGTTCATGAAAACATTTTGATGTCGGTGGATCAAAATAAATGAGATGGAGAACCTGAGATAAATCTCTGGTGTGTCACCTGCTGAACTCTCTGGAGTCAGCATGACAGTCAATTCTCTTCACCCATTTACTTCCTTCAGTAATTAAGTCCAAGAGGCATTCCAATCGACTGAGCTATTGAGAGTTGAGTCTTTCCGTTTTAAAATTGTATTTTAAACTTGTTAAATTATTTGGCTACCAGTGTTTGCAAATATGCAATTTAAGTACTAATTAGTACTGGTATCTATTCCCACATTGACAACCTGTATTTGTTCAAAAACAAGGCCAATATTTCAAAAACTGACAAAAAACGAAAGAGCTGAAATGAGTAGTGGAGTTTATCCTTCCTGCTTAGTCTCGCAACCAGTTTTTGAATCATCCATACAAAGTAAAGAATCACTTCAGTATCTTCAAAGTAGGGCACACTGTTCATGTACAATCAACTGCTAATGGGAACTTATGTATTAGCATCAAATATCCAGCGCATTATCTCCTGTCCATTTGTAGATTCAGGACAAATACCCCAGCAACCGAGAGGCAAGTACAATTCTACTTTTTGACCTCATGTCCATTTTCATCCAAAGAGCAAAGTAGACATCACTTTATCCGTCCAAATTTTTGCACCTTTTTACATCAAATGACTGGATTTGCGTTCCTGTTATATCCATTCGTGATGAAATAAATTCAAAGGAGAAATATCAGAGTCTTTTAATTACCGCCCGCCAGAGCGTTAATGGTCTATCGGTCAGTAAGCGATTTTTTCAAGTGGAATATTCAATAATTGGTCAAATGCATAAGAATACACCATACTGGAATCAGTGGCAATAATATGGTAACATTTATGGATTAACAAATATTAACTAATCCATTTATATTAAAGTTTAAATAAAATGAAAACACAAGTGCCATTTTTCATAATGAGATTCTATGAATGGCTATGAAGATAGCAATTTTTGGTCCGAAAACAAATTTGAATACTACCCTTGCAAATATTGATGAATACGAAAAATGTAAAGATTTCTTTTCTAGTTTAGTTATTTCTGTCTGTAAATAATCTTCCCATTAAATGTGTTGCTTATGATGCAGCTAAATATAGTGAACATCCTTTTAGTTGTCTCTGAGTAACACAATTGGGAAACCATCTTCTGATTACATGTCTCTGGCCACGGGAACTTCCTGAAACCTGTACCATTTGAGACCATGATGTCTGACCTAATGTCCCTATCCATAGGCTGAATGTCTTCAAGCAATGTCTTCCTCATTCCTGTAAAAAGTGAGCACTTATTTTTTGTTCTTTGCTCATTCTGTGTAGTAATTAGAAACCAGCTGATGGCATACACCCAGATAAGCCGAATTTAGGATCTTCACTCATTTCCGGCTAACATCTGGATTTGTCTCAACAGACTAGATCTTAATGTTAGAACAGACAACAGCTTTCACTTCTACTGTAATTGCCTATTCTAATGAGGAGTTTTAGCATCGCTGTTGGTTTCCTAAACAAGTATGCTACACTATTCCAATTAGTGAAGTTGTGCGCTTTAGCTGGATCAGCTGTTAACTCTCTCATAAGCTGAAAGAGGAAGCTTATTTCCCCAATTAATGAGGCCTAACTATATTGAAATGAAGTGCAAATGAAGCAGTGTTAATATTTGTGTTCTTGCGTTCTACAAGATGAAGTGGGTGATGACCTCTAATTACTTGTAATGAATCTCTGACCATCCAATAATATGCAACATTTCCAAACTGATATTCCATTCCCAGTTGTAAGTAAAACTTAGAGAAAATGATACATCCTTTTGGCGTAGGCTTATTTAGTCGTGTTTTAAGAATCATCTTACAAATCTTGAAGATGACATTCGACACACACTAATACATGATTTTAAACTCAAGTAAAGCAAAGTGGGATGGAGAATATAACACGAACCAAAAAAAAACATTTTGTGTAATAATTTCATATGCGGCATGTATCTTTTACAATAGCTTTTTTGGAAAGTATTCGGACAATTTGAAGTTTTTTTTCTACATTATGTTTAGAAGAGCTGTCGATAAATATGTTAGCTGATCATCTTGGCACTAACCCTAACTTCAACCCTAAATCTATCAACTTAACTCAACCGTAACCAAGGCCTTGGTACCGTGAAGAGGGGGTGTCAGACATAAATGGAACTTCCGTTTTTGTGCGCCCCTTGCGGACAGTGGGATATAGTGAAAGGCAAAATGCTACACCAGAAACTATTTGAAATTACATCGTGTGATAAGAAATCTTTGGTGTGACGTCATTGGATAACATTGTCAAAACCATTAGGTGTTTAATGTGGAGAAGAAAACCACTTAAGTTTGAATCACAATCTTTGTGTGGGAGGCATTGCTGTTGGAAAACTGTTGTAATCCTGAAGCGCTTCAGACACCATTTCCATCACTTATTTAATACAATCGGGAATTTGTAATAGAAGATTCTACTAGGTTCTACTGAATCTGTAAAAAGATCTGGTTGAATCATTCCGATTAAGGTACAATTGGTTATGATACGATTTAAATTAAAAACTATTTGCAATGAGATTGATGACAGCCTTGATGTTATTGAATAGCTCTATTGCATTTCCATAGATTTCTTTCAATCTGTAGTATTACAAAAAGAAATCAGCCATTTTCTAAAGTTGTTCAGGGAAGAAAACATACGGTCTTCAATTTCACTAGGAATGGAGCAGCATTTTTTCTCTTCATGCCCAAAAAGATTTCATTTGGATTAACTCTTTTAAGAAATTTGAGACGTCTTCAATCTAAACGAAAAAGTTTGATGTTGTAGGAAAAAGTAATCTAGAACGAAATTTCGTTCTCATTCAGACTTTATAAGGATTTTTCCCTTTCATCTTTAAGTGTTTTCTATTTTTCCCATCCAGACACTACCCTTAATTTAATTCACACAAATGTGTTCTTGTGTTTCAAAGGTTAACAACATTCTGATAAAGGGCAATTCCGCACAAAAGACAAGTGGCATTCCAATGAAAGTACAAAAGTATCGTTGTGACAGTAGACGAGAAAAGTAGACATTCTGAAAAGTTGTGACTTTTCTTTGTTTGATTTATACCCTTTGAAAATCTTGTCTGTGCTTTTTAAAAAATATCAAAATACAGAAACTCCAATGCGTTTTCCAAACAATGCAACATTACTCAACAGCAAAATGGTACATTGACTGTTCAGCTGAATCTGTGACAGGTTGGTCTGCAATGGAAAGATTGAAATTCCAAAAGGTTTTTTTTTTGTAAAAAATTAGAAATAATCCTTCAGCAAAGAAGAAACTTTTTAAGGATCTGGTACTACTGTCCTTAACGTTTATCAATAAAAAATAAAATGTACTTTGCATTTAGTTTTTCTCTGCAAATGTTGATTTCAATTGCACCATTCACACCAAGTGATGCCACTAGAGTTGCCACTAGAGAAGCCACTTGCAAATGTATCTTTTACCCATTTTTCAAGCGGCAATACTAGCAGCAACGCGTTTGCTTGGTATGAATATGGTGTAAGCTTTATGGTCAAAACTAAAATGCCAAAATGGTTTTGGGCAAAAAGCAATCAGACGAGCAACATGGAACATTTCAGAGATATCGTCTTTTAAGTTTGACCCAAAAATGATATTTTGAGTCAGTGAAGGTAATTTAACTTTTGTAAATTGTCTCTCTGTAATGTTAGAAAAATATTCTGAGTACAGAAAAATACGACAGAAACAGCCTGTTTTCTTTCTGCACGACCTGAAGACCCAAAAACAAATCTACACCATGGAAATTTATCACTATTTTAAAATGGTGAAGTGGAATAAAGCAAATCCTAAAATAGACCAGGTCAAAATACAGATCCAAATTATCAGCCAAATTCCCTAAAAGAGGTTATCATGGCACATTTCACTTGCTATGCCAGAAAATTAGGAAATAATCCGCTTTTACGCACTATCCAGTATCTCAGTATTACGTGCTTTGATCTTCAATTAGACTAACAAACTTGTAGTTAATCATATTTCTGCACTATTTTGAACATGTGTGTTATGAACCTGTAAACAGTACCTGGCCTTGACAAAATGAGGAACTTTTGGAACTAAGTACTCCTTCGTTCTAAAGACCCGCCTATCATGCACTTGAGATGCACTTGAGACAGAGATTAGGTCGACTCTTTCCAAAAAGTTTCTCTCAGGTAATTTCGGCATTGTAAAGTTGTAGGACCATTCTAACAATTGTCCTTTGTAAAAGTTATCTACATTAATAATTGGATGTTTGAGATACTTTTCAGGAATATCATTTAAGTAGTGGTAACAACTTTGCGAAAAGGAAACATTACTGTAAGTATTTAGGGTGGCTGAGAATTTTGCAAAATATTATAAAAATGAGTTTAATTTATTTTCTGGGAGTATATTCGAGTTTTTGCATAACTTATCATTTCCAGCCAATTCCTGGCAGGATCCTGCCTTTATTGACATCCCATGGTCAGAACCCATAGAATGTCAATCCTGATGAATTATGCAAAAATCAAATCCAGTTATTGTGCTAACAACCACAATAATCGGAAAAGTGATATGATCGACTTCTTGTACTATTTTCATAATCGTCTTGTGTCAGGTAAATACACAGGATTTCCTCTACTGTTACAATTTTGGAACATATCTAGACATTCCAAGTTAGCATCGCCCAATTCTGACTTATTCTGACTGAAGCAGTTCTAATAAAAGTTTTCAGCCTGAGATGGTGTTTCTGGAAAAATTAGAAGAATTTGAAGAGTTTGACAGAATCAGTTGTGCATAAATCAAGCCTTATCAAAAGCTTCACGCAAGTACAGAAAGCTATGTAGTAGAATGGTCAGATGAGTTGACTGCATAGAATGAGATCTATGTTCAAACCTGCTTAGAATCGATCTTTTAAAAATTACCTTCTTAAATTCATCTAAAAAGGTTACAATTTGGAAAAAAAAATCGAATAATATTTTTCATTCAAATGGGTAGATTAACATCTCGTGAACCTCCTGGTTGACACAAACAACTTAAATCGCGCGACACCTGCTGCTCGGACGAGCTATTCCAATGAAAAGATTAGGCAAATCCAGTAACCAATCAATCGAGTTTTTCCTAAATAACACAAATCTGACATTTCTGGCATTTTTGAATAAATTCCTTGCCAGTCTCAGATTTTCAGACGATTAGAAAGTCATGCTCTAGTGAAGTGGAGCATGAAACAAAATTAGAACGTTCGAGTTTTTCCATAATGTTTTCATCGAATTCTATGAATTCATTTAATTGGATTCATAGTGATGTGTCTATGAGATAAGCAGGTCACCATAAATAAAATACAAAGTTTTTGCCATAAATAGACTGAAATTATGACATATATTTACAAATGACAGCCTGTATTTAATAATGTACCAAAAAATATAAAACAAGTTAGCAGTAATCAAGACTGAAGGTTATCTTCTTTACATAGTGACAGTCACTAATTGTAGGTGGCCTTCTTTCCGTGACATCACCAAATTTTAAATAAATTGAATTCAATGACAATTACGGAAAAACTCGATTGTGTCTCTGTGACCGAGTGGGTAAGAATTCTAATCCGTAGATGGTTGGTGTTATGAGCTCGATTCCTACGGGAGGCAACTTTATTTTTTGCTGATTTTGAACCCCTTGATGTCAATTTTGTACGAAAATGCCTGAAATGTCACATTTGTGTTATTTAAGAAAAACTCGAATATCCTTCTTGTTTATCCCTCTTGAATAAATCATCAATGATCACTAGTCAAACTATTGAGCAGTTTGTCGGCTTGACTCTATTGAAAAACTACCCGAAGTAATCTAACCTGTCAGTATTGGCTTACATCTGTTGTGTCTGTATTTTAAAAGCTATATTTGCTGTTATTTTAGTGAACTATTTATTTTTGTAAAGCTGATCGTGTTAAAAACACTGAATCAATTTTTTTCATTTCACATTTCAAGCTGCACCATAACAAAAACAGCAGATGTCAGCTGTAACCTCATTCACACAACTGTCATACTAGTTTTTTTCAAAATATGATAAAAGCGAAAAAAATTCTGTAGGCTATCCACGATCGCAATCTGAGCTGTAACATTTTTGACCTTTCTATCTAAAGTCTTGTCCTGTGCTTTTTTTTGTGCACAGATATTAAATAGATATTATTAAAATGCCGGTTCACATAAACCAGCTAAAAAATTACAATAATTAAACCTGCCGTAACATCAGTTTTGTCAGACCATTGTGTCACAGAGTGGGCGATGTTGCAGAATAAATCGCTAGAAATTATAAGAAAGAAACGAGTTGGCAATTGACAGAAATGGACTTTGTTGTTCCATGTAATGTTGTGGTTGTTGTGAATAGATTATTGCTGCCCCACAGTAATTACTAGTTCATTGCTAGCATTGTAGAAAATTCAGCCGTCCAATTGCACTGACACATTGTCTAATCATTTCTCGTGATTGTGTGGAGCCGAATTCTGTTCACATACTCGAAAGAGGTTTTCTATATTATTTCTTTTGAACCAATCAGCGAAAGGCTGACATCAAAACCTTTCACGAATCCAGTGTGAAATCAGCAAGGATATACGCGATGACACGTTTTGGCTTTCAACAATCATATAACTTGAATAGTTTTCCTAAGAACGAAAACTGCAATATTTTGAAAAAAGTTCTGTGCTTCAAGGTCACTCTTTCTATTGAGTGAATAATCACTCTTCTCACATTTTGTCACTGAAATCTATAGTCTAACAAAAATCTCCTGAATATAATATCACGATTTCTGAATAGGTCACATTTAACAATCATAATGCAGCTTTCATCTGTAAATTCAGTGTTAGCCGGAGAGACAGAAGTTTTAGTCTGAAAATACTGCATGAATAGAATAAAGGAAAAAGGTCGCTTTTACCATACCTTTTATTTAACATTAAGGGAATCCTGAAAATAAGAAAAGAAATCTACATACCTGATAAAATAAGTAGAAATCCTTCTTTTCAAAGAGGGATGAAGACTCTGGGACCAAACACCTGGGGAACATAGACAGACAGAACAACATGTCAGAAACAGCCAGAACTGTCAGTCCCAGATGAGTTCCACTGTCTCTGGCGCCATCATTCCTTAGCAACCGTAACCTTGACAACACGATGATATTGATAATGTTTCCAAGGAAACCAAGTACACATATGATAGGTGTGATGATGTTCCTTAGAAATCTCTGCACTCCATGATGGGAGGAATACTGCTGGACTGTTTTGTTTATATCATCCGAATCCATAAAGGGGATTTGTATGATCCCAGTTTTTGGAAGGAAAGCGCCGTCCATCCCACTTAGATTCACATCGTTCCCTTCAGCTAATGTTCCGTTGGAAATGTAACTTATTCCTGTTGCATTGTGTGCAACGTGATAGGTGTCGTGTTGAAAATCCATGGTCAAGTCATTTATTATCACTTATGAACATTTCAAATAGTAAAGCAACTTAAAATTGGTAAATAAATTGCAGTTGCGTATTAAGTATCACATCCGTATCAGGTTAAATCTCATAGAGATCTGTTATCCGTGTAAAGAATTTAAAGCACAGACGTTAATAGCAGTAGTCACATCGTAGGGGTCGATGTACTATAATAATCCGTTGACGATTTACAGAGTAAGAGTCTTATCTAAATACATTCACGTCTTCTGTTCGAAGAATCTCTGAGGTATGTGATCAGATCGGACTTTCTCCTCATCTAAAATCTTCAGTGCCACTACCAAAAGCAGCTTCTCCTTTAAAGCTGCCAAGTCAGCTTCTGCTGATGTAAATACTTTTACATCTGTTTCACAAGACTTTATCCAATTAATTCCGCATAACGGGGGAGGAATGGGAGTT
This sequence comes from Haplosyllis leylae, assembly GCA_038406175.1. Taxonomy (NCBI): domain Eukaryota; kingdom Metazoa; phylum Annelida; class Polychaeta; order Phyllodocida; family Syllidae; genus Haplosyllis; species Haplosyllis leylae. The sequence continues at coordinate 4,479 of JBCAUG010187670.1, read as the reverse complement.
ATTTATTCAGCAGTATCAGGAAATCAGTATTATTACTCAACTCAGTATTGTCCTTTTTATGAACCGGTTATCAATGATGAAGCTGATTGCGGAGATGCACCCAATTCAACAGTTGGCAACGTGTGTTCCGTGTCTTCGTGTGAAGTGTTTTTATATGTCGGAATCCCACGGTTAAAAAACAACTGACAACTTCATTCAGTTATGGTTCTCTGTGTTTCTGTGAGAAGAGATTTTAAGTGCCAAATCTTCCACCAGCACAGCTGAAATGAGCGAAGGCAAATAGGTCTTGATCTTGATCTTGATCTTATCTTGATCTTGATCTTGTCTTGATGCCTGAAAAACAAATTAATAAAGAATGTGCTCTGATAACAATAACTACATTGAATCGTCGGTAGATAGCCATAATCTTTTTTCCAAAACCACATTTCGCCCTTCTAGGTTATTGCATAGGAGATATTACACACTCCTAGTTATTCTAGACCCATTTATACCAGAGCGCACAGCTCTTGCAAAATGTCCACCAGGTGGCCCACAGGTTACTGTCCAATGAGCGTTCTTCACTTGGCGTGTGTTCAGTTAGGGAAAGAATTGACACTAATAATTTGTTGATCGTAAATCACGCAAAAAATACTCTCTTTCAGATACTCGTTAATAACTGATCGGTTAAGTTCGTGCTTCTACCAGGGTTGGGCAGGTGGTCATTTAGGCTGTGCTGTCATGGATTTCCTGCGTCAGAATTTGTCGACACATCAAAAACTGATGAGACGACTGGTTCAATTTTATTGTCTTGACACTAGCGGATCCAGGGGGGATTTTCCCTTGGTTTTCAGACTAATGTATCTGCGAACTAAACCAATTTTGAAGAACAAGTTTGCCAAACTGCCCAGAACTTTTATATCGAAATAGATATTTGATAATGTGCCTACATAAATGTAAGTTAATTTTTTTGAAGAAAAAGAAGCAGGAAAAGTGGGAGAATGCATATTTGACAATTAAAAGTGCAAGAGCTTACCTCTGTCAAAACGACCAAAATCTTTCATATTGAAATAGATATTTTGTAATGTATCCACACAAATATACATTAAGAAATGTGAAGAAAAAGTGCCAGAAAAAGTGGAAGAAGAATGCATATTTGACAATTAAAAATGCAAGAGCTTCTAGGGTCCACCTTAGGGCCTGGACCCCCATTCCCTTAGCTTACCCAACTTTGCTTCACCACGTCGGCAAAATCTCGGAAAAAAATTCTCGGGCCCCCCTTGACCAAATCCTGGATCCGCTACTGCTTGACTCAATAAAAGTAAAACTACCTTAAAATGTCGAGCAAATACTATTAATACTATAAATGCCCATTAGTCAATTACTCATAATGGCTCCTGAACTGAATCAATTTAGTTTGTAACAGTCACTTGCTATTTGTCTGATATTCACTTTGCGTGTTACAGGCAGAGATACAGAAATAGTCATAATATTATCACCTGTTCTGTACTGTTAAACACAAAAAACTACAAAAGATTAGTAAAATAAATGGGAATTCACGCGCGTAATGATCATTCATGCGCGAACAATAAATCTTTTGCGCGTTGTCACTTATTAACCGTTTCATCATTTATGGGATCATAAATCCACAAGGGGACCAATTACAACCCATTAAATTATTTGTTCCTAACCTATGTTCACCCAGTTCAATTGGACAGGTGGAGTCCCGTCTGAATTAAAATACAAAGAAATAATTCATTACTTAATCCTTTACCAATAGATAAGGTTCGAAACCGAAACGTTTGCCGACTTCTTTTTGTTGAGACCTATTAGTCTCTTTAAAATTTTAAACAGTTTCTTGTATTGTGAATAGAATTCCGCCAAAAAGGTTCCTAAATGTACATTTATCATCGAAGAATAACAATTCTGTGATTTTGTTACACTTATTTTCCATCAAAGGATGTCCCATTTTATGTACATATTGGCTTATTTATGAAATAAAGGCATTTATGATGATTTCATGATGATGAAGTCAGGACTTCAAAGATTTAAACCATTGGAAACTTAACTTTATTCCTACATGAAGGAAATAAAAACTAAAGGCTTGTTCACACTGACTGCGGCAATGGCAACGGAAAGAATCGATTGTATTGGACCCTATGGGTTCCGTTGCCTTTGCCGCAGGTCTCCATGTGAACACTTCCATGAGGTCCACTGTAACCCATTCTTGATGGAAAAAATATTAGAGTTTCCGTTGCCATTGCCGTTGCCATTGCCGCAGTCAGTGTAAACAAGCCTAAAGGCTCGTTCATACTGAGCTGCAGCAAAGGCAAAGGAAATAGTGTCGTTGCTGTTGCCGTCACAATTGTGCATAGAACCCAATTGATGATGATGCCTTTGCCATTGCCGTTGCCGCAGGTCTCCATGTGAACACTTCCATAGAGACCAGTGTTACCCATTCTTGAAGGAAAAATATTTAAGTTGCCTTTGCCGTTGCCGCTGCTCAGTATGAACGAGCCTTTAAATGACACACCTCTAGTTCCTGTGTGATGCATTCAGTAAAATTCCATTCGTAAATTCTTAGGTTGTTTTTTAAATAGCCAGCCGTTGAGCTCATGCCAGTCTGTATGCTAGAGTACATAGTATCTCATCTAGGAAAAAGGTTCGTTGACATTTTCTGCCATATTGCTAATTGGCCTTCACATGGTTTCTGAGTAGTTGCTGGACTATCATGAGATCACCGTCTGTCACGTGTACATTCCTGTGTGGTGAAAACGTTTGTGTCCCTTGTCTAATTAAATCATTGTTAGATAATACTTTGCAATAATTATGAATTACTGACTGTCATGGCGGACGTTACAATGTAAAGCTCACACAATGAGCTAAAAACCACATGAATCAACGGTTCGATGGCAGAATCACCACTGCTAATGGATAAATGAACCCATCAAGCACAACATGAATTAAATTTAACAGGACAAATACTGGAATATATCGGATAAATTGGAATATAAATCATCAGTGAGCAAAAATAGAGCATCACTCGGGCGAACCAATATGACACAGTTCTGGATATAACACATCTAAGTTAGAAGTCCTAATATTTCTGGATGCAACGAATGGATAACATATTATTTCTGGATGCAACAGACAATAAGGAATGTCAACAAAATTAAAACCCCTAAAAGGTCAGTTGTTTTTGAACAATTATATACAAGAATCTCCCAAGGAGCAAGAAGAAGAATGCGTGAAAATAAAACAAAGAATGCCACCCAGTACAGAGAGGCCACCAAACAAGAAACTAAACATGTCCAACGAAAACTCCGACGATACAATGTCACCACCACAAGAAGACAAAAACAACAACTACTATAGATGAGGAACTCACCCCAGAACTATCATTGTTATTTAAGAAAATAAAGAAGTTGATGGACCCTCTGAAAGCCGATTTGGAAAACCTGACGAAAGTTGTGAACAGACAAGAAGTTCAGGTCAACAAAATTGATAGATTAACAATAGAAAACTCCTCCCTGCAGAAAACTTGTGCTATTTTAAGTGAAGAAAACATGAAGCTTAAACAACGCCTGAACCACATTGAAAACCAGCTGCTTTCCAAAAATGTTATCTTACATGGAGTACACTATGACATCTGGGAGACAGAACTGCAATGCCAAGAGAAAATAATAAAAATTCTCGCAGACACTATCAATAGGCAAAATCAGCAAGAGCAATTAAACATAGCCAGGAGCATCCCAATAAACTCCAGTAAACATTTAGGCAGGTCCTCATCAAGGAGAGTCCGTCCAATCTCCATCAGTTTTGAGCGACAAATAGATGTTAAACATCTTTTCGACAATAAAGAATATTTGCCCTAAGGAGTTTATGTAAGTAGGGAATTCTGTGAGGACACCGAAAACAGTCGACGAATCCTAAGACCAGTGCTTAACTTAGCAAAAAAAAAAACCAGCGTACAAGGGGAAGTGCAAATTAGAAGAAGATTTCCTAGTTATCAAAGGAATACGCTATGGAATCAACAATGTTCACAAACTACCTGCGGACATAAATGGATTCAAATCCACTAGCAAAATGACAAATCATGCCCTTGGGTTCTTCAGAGAACTCAATCCCCTATCGAATTTCCACAGATGCTCCTTCACAGTGAATGACAAAGAATTCCACAGCAGTGAACAATTCATACAGTACACAAAGGTGACACATTTTAAGGACACTGGAACAGCAAACCAGATCTACCTGTGTAAATCAGCCTTAGAAAGCAAAAGAATCTCTGTCAACATTGAAGATTACAACCACGAAAGTTGGAAGGAAGTTGCTAAAGAAAAATGCCTCCCAGGCATTAAAGCAAAGTTCCTACAAAACGAACCCCTCAAGGTGCTACTAAAATCGACCGGCGAGAAAATCCTAGTCAAAAGCTGCTACGATAACTTGTGGGGAACTGGAATACCATTACATAGTGAAGACTGTCTAAATATGGATAAATGGTCG
>JBCAUG010187560.1:0-17302 GCA_038406175.1 Haplosyllis leylae | reverse complement strand
AGGTATTTCTTATCTAACGTTGCTATTAAATAGAAACACTATTCGCGTGATGGTGGGGACCTAGTTCTGAAATATTTACACATGAACATCAGGCATTACACTTCAGCCGGCTACTCAGCGAATATTACGGTCGATCTCGGCCAGAAGCTTACTTGGTCAGTCTATCGTATTCTTCAAACGTCATCCAGCAGTCCACTTGTCGCGATACCAATGCACTGCCGGTAGACAAGTTCATTCGACTTGGAATCGCCTCACAGCTGTAAGAGTTTGGATAAGCATGACGACTGTCCATCAGCAGCTGACCGCCCTTGGATACCTACAATAATGTAAAGTAACATCAAACATAATCGGCAGCTAATTACTCAAAAACGAAAAGTTTCACACACAAATCAGCCAAGCCAGAGTGGCTCCGATGGTAAGATTTGGGTCTCACCAGTGTATGTGAATCAAAACGACTCGGTTACAATGCTGACTGTCAAGAGTACAGCACATGTTGCACTAGAGAAGAGTCTGAGGAATCCATTGTGTGCAGATGATAAAGCACATAGGTGAGGGATCCACCCTGGCTTGAAACCTAGGACAGGCATCACCGGAAGTCGGAAACAGGAGTACAAGCGGCCCAACAGAAAATACTTATGTCCTCCAATTTTTTTGGAAAAAAGTTTGATGCTTATACTCAAGCAACAAATACCATCAAAAACAAAAAAAAGAGAATTTATATGAACCTTGATTCTGTCTTTTAGCCTCTGTTGGATAGGAGTCTTTGGTCTTTTGGGGGGATCAGCGAAAGTCTGCGATATTAGAGTATTTCCTGGCTGACGGATTTTCTTTTTTATTTGTCCTGGCGGCCTGTCAGGCGGGTATAGAAGAACTGGAATGACAAAAAGAAATAATGATTTTTATTACCGATGACAGTTATTTCGTTAACAAGTTGAGTCACTGTGTTAGATGTTAGATGTAACACTGAGAAGAGTATGTAAGTGTGCAAGTTTATTTCTATTTTGGTAAGTGTAATTAATACTAACCCCTTTTCAACAAGTCTTCCGTTAGTGGAGTGTTGTTGATTTTGCACAGTTTAACAATATCGTTGTATTCCTTCAGTTTCAGTTGTCGGAATTTGTCGACCATCGCACCGGTTTCACCTCCTAATGTTGATGGAGCGCTATGACCATCTATCGTTGTATCACCTGATGTTGAAAAAAAAACCAACAACATGAATTCGTAATTATGAGTATTATGTGATAATTTTGTAGGTCTTCTGTTTCCTTTGGGTATCAAGTACTAAAATAACCTGACAACATACCTGTTTTAATAGGTGCATTATTGTCACACAACGGACTTGGTTTTCTCTTTGTTCTCCTACTTTGGGATGATTTGGGCTGAAAAAAATAATAAAGACACATTTTGCCGCACTGCCATATCCTTTTTGATAATGTTCATTATTGCGAATTTATCCTTTCCCAAAAAAAGGAAATAAGGGAGTAAAATATCCTACTGTCTGAGTTCCCTTCCCTCTAAGTCTGGCAAGCGCTCCTCGGTCCCGTTTTCTCAGATCAACCATGGCTTCTTCCGAAGAAAGTATTTTTTGCTCAGGTCTGAGGTCATGGTCCGGAGGTTCCAAGTACTGTGATGATCCAGAACTACAATAATATTGTTCGTAATGAAATGCGGATATTTTCCTTAGTTTTGTACATCTTCGTCTCGGTTACAGAAATCTGCTTATTGTGAGGTACTCTTTATAATTGATGCTCTTCGTAACCGAGTTGGTGACCCAGTGTACACAAAGAAAAAGCCAATTCGTTCACCTGATATTACTAACAGCAGACTTAGACCTTGGTGCCGGAGTACTGCCACACTCATGGCGTTCTCTCCTTGATGCACCATACTCAAATTCCCCTCTTGAATGTTCCTCTCTCTGGTCGGCTGGATAGTATTCCTACAGGGAGAAATGAAATCAGTTCCAACAATTTGTCTACATTTCTGACGCATTTGTGCACGATAGTTGAGAGTAATTTTGCCAGGTTTTAAGACCAGTTGACGACAAAGGTGATTGAAAGTTATCTTCCTCATTATTTTCTCCCAAGCAATACATAAGGTGACGGTAAGAAATACTAACCTTAGTCACTGAATCAGGGGATCTACTGGGCGTCTGATAACTGCTAATAAAAGTTTCCAGTGGCGACTCATATCCTGCAAGCCTCGCCATTTCACCTGATGTAAATTAGAGTGTATTAATAAAATTGACCCCGCATTACGAAAAAAATGTTCTTTCAAAAATTCACAAATTTTGTGGTAAATGGTATATTTTGTGGTAAATGGTATCAATGTTTGACAAAAGAAAGACAATTTACTTGGAGTTCTCCGAACTCCGCTGATGGCCATTCTCCGTCGCGCGTCCCTTCTTTCTTTCTTCCACAATCCCATTCCTCTTGCCAACTCTCTGTAATCCAGTTCGTCATTCAAATCATGATCCAGAGCCAGAACCAAATCCTCCAGCATCACATCCGACAAGGGGATTTTGGCCTTGAATGATATTGTTTAATCCATATCACGTTTCCTTAAAGCAATAAATTCATCGATTTTTCCGCAAATGAAATGCTGTTTTCGACATTTTTGCAAACATCACAGCAAAGAGCTTCAATTTGTTCCGTTCTCTTGAGTCACAGTTGTGTCTGAATGGCGTAGGGAAAACAAATTGTTATTGTTTTAGAGTAACCCATTGAGCAACGTTTTCAATTTCTGTGGGTAAGTCACGACACTGTTTCAAGGCAACGATAAACTTACTTGTTGTACAGCAGCCTTGAACTCAGCTCTGGTAAGCGTCCAGCTTTTGTCTTTGTCAGAGGCGGAGAACAAGTCAATAAGTCGCATTCGTTTCTCGCGAAGAAAGTTTTCAATGATGCCAATAGCGTAGGGAGATGGTCGTTTGACTGTCGGGGAATCATCTGCATGTAGTCCCTTTGCATTTTCATCCTCGGCAGGCTAAAAAGTCACAGGAACGAAAATTATTAACGTATCAACGTTTATTTTACGAGAACGAAAGAAGTGAGAGACACACATTTTAGGTTTACAAGAAACAAGTATGAAAATATGGAACACAAACTTATCTTCTAAAGGAATATTCTGACATTTCTGAGAAACAATTAAGCAATTATTATATTTTGGAATATCAAAAGTGGGCGCACAAAATTATTTAAATTTGAACAGTTGTTTGTAACCTGGTGTTAAGTGTAAAAGTTGTTTCGCGGTTGAAATATGATAAGAGTTATGTAGGAACAAATGAATGAAGCTTAAAACTACAATGACTCATGAGGTGACTGGGCGGTCTGGGTTTTACGAGCATAAATAACGGTATCAGATTGCAAAGAAAAACATGCACTTTGACAAGAATATCCATTTGAGTAATTTAGTAAAAGTTGCTCACTTAAGCAGCAAAAGAAATGGAAGTTTGAGGCGTGTTATTTCATAAAAGAAATCATGCAACAGTATCCTCAACAACGTGCACCGGTTTACCACAAAAAAAAGTCTTATTAAATATTCAGAAGAGAAAACTTGCGAAAGGAAAAATAATCGTCATCTTCGGCACCATTCACAGGAAACAAATTTCAAAAATTACATTTTTAGAAACTAAGGGGAAAATAAGTGCCCTTTTTGCTAAGATGTCTGCCAGAATGGAGAACAAATAGCAAAAAGAAATATTTTCCCATAGCAAATAGAATTTGAAAAAAGATAAAAGTACAAAACTGTTTTCATACACTTTGTTTGTCAATTGTGATTGCTGTTAAGATACGAAAAATATATTAATTGATTGTGAGGTTTCTTCACACAACAAAGCGACCCTCCTACTCCGCTCCGATTTTTCACATCACAGCATTTGTGAAAGAGATAGCACTGTTTAATCAACTGCTAACCAAAACTGCAAAGCCTCAAACAATTTGAATACCTCTGCAAGTATTGTCATATATTCCTTGACATTTTCAGATGAGAAATCCTTATTGCTTCCGGTCTCGGCCTTTGGATTACAGTGAAACTGGATTGTTTGCATTTGATTTTACGAGGAATAACTTTTTCTTCTTACTTATGGAAACAAACCTGCTGTTCATAATTAAGAGAACTTACCGGGGGAGTGACATTCTTTGGTGTTCTCTTGTCAATCATCTGCTTCAACAGTCTTTGTTCCAGAGCCGTTTTATCCGGCTTGTGAGCTAACCAACGTTCGCTCAAACCCATGTTATCCAAGTCTGATCTATTTGGAAAAGGAAGATGACATTTTGCAGAACTGTTCACTTACAATTCCGGTAGAATATAACGCATTGACCTAGGAAGTATGAATACCTGAACTTTTTTCTTTCTGCCATCCAGTTTCTATATTTCTCCTTTCTCTCTTCCGCTTTTTCAGCTTCTATTTCCTCAGGAGTTGGTTCTTTAGTTCGAGGTTTTTGTGACTGTAATACTGAACATGTTTGCAGAGATGGGGCAGAATATGAATTGATCTTTACGTCCCTTTGATTTGAAACCTTTTCCATAGGGGGTGCTATGATTCTTCGTGTTCGACTTTCTGGAGCTCCCCATAGTGAGGCTGCAAGCTTATACACTTTGACTTTGCGTAGGTCCCTCTGTTTGTAATACTGTAACTGTTCTTCAATCGGTAGGTGATCCCGCCTATGGGGGTCAAACAACCATTTCAAGCAATAATCAGACAGAGTGCTGGCAGTATCTGCAGAATCACATCTTTTATCAGTAATTGGCAAATCACCAGCAGAAAAACCGCCAAGATGTTGACTTTGCGGTATTGGTCGTACCACATCCGACCTTTCAATTTGAGGTGCCATTTCCAAACATTAACTTATAATATTTTGAAAATAGTAACAGAACACGGTTTTGCAGTAAAAAATAAAAACTAGATCTTGTTCATCGAATAACATGCAGTAAACGTGGCTTTAGCTCCTCCAGAAAACCGCTTCAAAGTTCAATTGCGTTTGATCACCAAATCAAGTCCAGTTATTACTTATTATAAATTTCACCATGTGTTTTTTTTCTTACTGAACCAAAATGAACATGTCAACATATCCCGAACAGGTCATTCACATACTTATATTTTGTTATCGATGCAGTCTCCACCTCCATCTTTGGCGTTAGCTGTCGATCTATGGAGCGAAAATAACTAGATCTACGCGGAGTCTTTTAGTCCATGTCTTCATATACAACAGACTCTTATGGAAATTGTCTAATAATAATTGGATATGGAGTGATCTGTAATAGACTGGGATCCTGAATATAGAAGTCTAGATTCTGGCTGATGTAGAATCTAAATCTAATTTTCTTGTGTGACGTTTGACGTCTCCTGTGCAATATCAAACCGTTATAGAGTATGACAATTGATAGTATTACTGTAAATTAAGTTAATTTATCAAGTGATCACAACGATACGGTGAAGAACACATCATAACAGATGTTTTTCCTCAATATATTTCCATAAACATTTTGTACAGCCTTTCCTTGCCGCCATATTGGTTGCTAGTGTAAATAGGTAGACTGGATGCGCCGCAAAGTCTGCAATGTTACATCAACAAGTCTTCAGATACCAGACTAGCGATGGTTATAAATTTACGACAGATGGCAACAAGTTTAGGAAGCGCCATAAAGTAATTAGATTGTACGCATGAAAAAAAAAAGTTGGAACTTTCAATTTGTTTTCTTTGTGAAATATTGTGAGAAAATGTTCCTAATTGTCTATCGAGTGGAACTCGATCAGACTAGGTGGTCATGCTCAGGGACAAGTGAATTTAACTGCACACAAAACTGGGTGTTGGGTAGGATACTGCCACAAGACTACCACACCCGGGACATTTCTTTGATGTGATTTTCTTTCAAGAAACTTCCCATGAATTATTAATCTTGTGATAAATACCTACCACGTGGGAAATCGTAAATTGTGTGATTTCATAACTAGAAATCAATGAAAAAGAGAAAAAATTAAAGCAGACTTTTCTGTGTGCCAGTAATTCAGTGTGATGTTATGAAATCCTATTACATTTTATGTCCATTCAATAGACTTGCTTGCCAAGACATTGGTTGCTTCATTATAACTTTTTTTTGGACTTTTTCAGTTGTGAATAAAGGTATTTCTTTGAGACCAACAGTTCAGAGATGAGGCGTATGTGATATTTTATTCAACATTTATCTGCCAATATCATGAGTATTGTAACCACAAAGATCCAAACTTCTTAGTTTTAAAGAACTTTTGGTCAGCAGTGGAGACGCCTAATCCCCCCCCCCCCATCTCCTGTCTCGGAGTATTGAATCAGGCTAAGAACTTTTTCAATGTATCTTCAAGTTCAACGATTCTGAGACGATCTCCCTACTGTTAGATTATCATTTTGTAAATAAATTAATTTACTTACCTGCTTAAAGTGCTAAATTCACTTTGCAAATAAAGGAAATTTGTCAGTGAAAACGAACAGCATAAAGTTATATTCAACATGTAAAATGAAGAAAAATTTGAAACATTTCAGTGATTTATATATATATCACAGCAATATTCACAAGTGGCGGATAGTGGAAGCGCATAGTGACTGCCTGTACAGCCTATACAGACAAATTTTTCCGGAATCCTTCGAGCGTCACAATATATTTGAATATTTGAAAGATTGAGGGCAAATTGATTTTAAAAACGTACACATAAAGCAGATTTCAAATGAACAACAGAAAATTCATTCAGATGCATCCTTTCTGTGAAGGGGAATCTGCTTGCATAAGAGAGTGACTTTCTAGGTAAAAAATGCATTACAGCAAATGTATTCAACTACACTGCACTCTGATTGTTGCTTAATATTAAACATTTCATCCAGAGTATAATTCATTACACATGTGATATCATAAAAATGTGGAGAATTGGAATTCTTAATGAAGTGCTGCCAAAAAACCTTTTGACTCACTCATGTGGAAATAACAAAGCTAGGCTCAGAAAAGTATTTTCATCTCTGTAGGGATAAGGATTTTTCATACTTTGCTTTGAAAAAATCTTAGTTGGTCTTATTAAACAAGTCTGACTATTTTTCTTTACTTTAAATGAATGCTCTTGCTTTAAAGTTGTTTTTTTTTTTCATTTGACACTTGGGGACCTGGGGAAGTCCCAGTGGGTATATGTTCAATGAAGTCAGATTTAAAGTACTACAGATGTTATGTTTTCACTTACTTTCATACACCTCCACTTCGCACAGATTTAACGGCGCTGTTGATCCAGGTCCTCTTCTTACTGTTACACGTCGACCAAATCTAAGAGAAAATACATTCACTGTCGCGCATCCGAACAACCAAATCTATGTCATCAAGTTTTAATAGTGGGTGACCAAAACAAACGTCCGTTGTTAATTTGTATCGGAAAAAATGGCCTTTACTAGTACAGACATTTGCAACTGAAAGATACAGAGTATAGAAGTGCAACAAAGAATATTAAGTTCTTTTGGTAAAATGTTTGTTTCACATTTCAAAAGTTTGGAACAGTCAAAACACATTGAGGAACGTTAATGTTCATATGAAAGTCATTAAAATAGGATTATCTGTCCATGTTATCAATAAACAGAATTTTTCTGAATATATTAAAAATGGGATTATCTGTCCATGTTATCAATAAACAGAATTTTTCTGAAGCACAAAGTCACAAAAGGTGTACCTACTTCTATCTTCATGTGTGTTCATTACCTCTTGTATGGTGATACAACTTACAATAATTCTCCACAGAAACTATTCCGACCTGACCTAATGTGTCAAATATCTCATTGTCCATGGAAATCAATGACTCTTTGCATTTTCATAACTAAGAATTGTGAATGAAATCTTGAATTGCCATCTTAACATTTGTGTTTTGAACAGAGATATGTGGCCAGTCTGTGCCAACAAATGCAAAAGCAAATTGAATGCAAAAGCAGGTGGCCCAGGATTCAAATCGAGTGGACACAGGAAATGGCCCAATGCTTTGACATGTCTGAAAAGCGAGACAAAAAAGTTATGGAAAAAATTAACAGGGCCCTACGGACACCATTCGGATTTGGCGATAGCTTTTACATCATTAGAAATGGATTCCATTGACAACAATGGCAATGCATAATTTTGTCTTTGTTGTCAAGTGTGAACAGTAACATTGACATCCATGTAACCCATTTCTAATGACATAAAATGTTTATGTCGTTGTCGTCAGGTGCGTACGGTCCCTTCAGTTTTGAAGTCTCAAAACTTTGGATTCCCCTGGATCCGAATCTAACACTGACAGCCTGGATGCATGACTTTCGGGCAACTCAGTTCAGTTATCAAATATCCGCAGCAAAACTGTATATGATTGGATACATCTCGAATACAAAGTTGTAGAAGGGACCACAAGTACGAACAGAAAAATGAATTGACCTACATTGCTGGTTTACATTGGAACGTTATGACTGCTCCATCGTCCACATGTCCCGGAAACGTTCCGCAGATCCGAGCGTCTGCTGGCAGGGGACCGTACTCCCCAACAGGAGATGTGTGTACGTAAGCCGTTATATCATGTGTCCTCCCCTCTTTGGTTTAAAATAGAAAGAACAGACGGTTTTGAAAAGGAACTAAAATAACATGTTTTATTCCCCCCCCCCAAAAAAAAATCCAGCAATTGTCTTTTACTTCGGATGTTACACAGGGAATTGTCATATTTCCTGTAAACAAGTGAGCCAAATTCGCTTTGAAAGCGCGGTAAGAAGAAATCATTTACCGTCGTAATACCGGTTGGTAAAGCGAACATATCCGATGCTGTAGTTTGCTTGCAGATCCACGGACCAGAGAGGTTCGTTAACGCTGGCCGTTTGAATGCACGAGCGCCCAGTAAGCAAATCTCCGTTTCTGTTTTCATCGTTCCCCAGATGTGACGGGAAGTTCCATGAATCCGTTCCACTCTGAATGGAGGGTTTGTTGTGCGCCAGATTAGTTGATCCTGCAGTAAGTTAAAGATTTGTGATAGAGTCTTCAATCGCTTACCACCTTGAAGGAACAGCAAAAAATTATGACTGAAACGGAGATATCAGTAATTTCTGACCTATTAAAGTCAATGGGTGGATTTTTTCGAGAATTTTTCCTTGGAAAAATCTGTAAATATCACAGACATCTGAGTATCCACTTGGAAAATTATTACAAAGTTTGAAAGGCTTGTGTAGTGGGATTTTTTACCAAATACAATTTAAAGTTTAATTGTGTAGGGAATCAAAGAAAATTTAAATTTTGCTTGATCACATCTTTTTTTATCAATCAGTAATTTCTGACAACTGAGCACAAACTAGTTTAGACCAGTTCAAAATGGTTTTATTGATCAGTAATTTCTGACTCTAATAATTTACTGTTGCAAAGCCCATTAAAGTCAGTTGTCAGAATTACTGATTGGGCATTAGTTAGAAATGTCTGAGCATGTTTGTTTTTTGTAATTTGTAGCCTATTTCTAAATTGAAAACTTGAATGGCCATGTCACTTGGCTGACAACACTAATATGAAAGATTTAGTTTTGTAAGGTCACCAATGGAGGCTGCACCATTCACAAACTGAAATTCCCATAGATTTACATTGTAATGCCTTTGTCAGAAATTGTTGATATCTCCATATTAGTCAGAAAGTTTTGCTGTTCCTTCAGGGTGTTTACACAATTCATGTATACATTTCAAATACGGGTTGAATTCAAATGGAATTAATGACTAAAGTTGTGCTTGACACAAGCTGATGACTCCATGTCCATTAAATATAAAATTGTTGAAAACTTCAATATTTCAGGTATCTGGTACTTGTATTATTTGTTAATAAAACTAAATAATTTATCCTTGCCTCATTATCATACGTACACTTTTACATGGGAAATATTGCAGGTTGTCAAGTAAATGTTTAAAAATAGCGAAATAAGGTTGATGACTATATATTAAAAGAGAAATGGGCACTTACACATTTAAATAAGGTTGATGACTATATATTAAAAGAGAAATGGGCACTTACACATTTCAACTATGTATGCATCAGCCACAAAACACAGACTATGTTTCATTATTTTTACATTTTTACTTCATCACCTGCAGTATCTCACACATTTGACACCATAACAGGCATACATTTTGGCACAATAAATAAATATTGCAAACACCAGATACCAAAACATACTACACATTGCAACTATTTTTACAAAATCATTTGAATTCATCTTGTGTCAATTTAAAACAACTTACCAATGTTACAAGTGTGTCCAATTCTTCCAATTTGGCAAGCAGCGAGTAGCCCACCTGGTAAACTCGAAATTATGGTGACGAAGGACCAAAATACCAGTTCAGGCGGTATCATCTTAGGAATTTCCAGACACTTTTTAGTTCTATGGGAAGGTTAGAAAACATTTCATTGCGGAATTCCTGTAAAGCTTTGCTATTTAATTCTCATCTGGGACATGACCTAGAACTTGATTGCAATTAACAAACTTCACTTGACCGAGGTGCAAGATCCGTCAAAGACTTCAATGTATTTTGAAATTGAGAGGCAAAGTTTCATATAATTTAGATTTATTCTTAACCACTGACATTTCTTTCTTTCAGATTAGGCTACATTTTTTTAATGTTTTATTCCAACGGATTGTGCTTAGAATTTTGTACCCGAACAAAAGTTTTAAAAAAAACGTGATATGAGACCAGTCTTTTACACCTCACAGTAAACTCATAAATTTCGAGACTATTTCAGGACAGATTACGCTTAATTGAGGTGTCTAAGAGAAAAAGTATTTTGAAGCTCATATAATAATAATTTATAATAATTTATTTCGTATCTTGGTTACAGTTAGAATAATCGCTACGTTAATCAAAAATATGCAGAAATTACCAAGACATTTATCTCAAAAATAATGCCGCACAATTACGTTTTATATCCGAGTTATAGCAAACTTAGGGATAGCTGTGATACTCGCAGCTTTCAAACAAGGCGCATGCCAACAGCTCACTTCCTGTTACAAAAGCTTTGGACCTCAGTGGCATTAAATGTAATTGTACAGCCTTATTTTTTGACAGAAATGTTTTGGTTACCTGTGTATGCTTTAATCTATAATTTTGTCGCAGACAATCATTGTTACGAGTACGTGAGTATTCTAGACACCCCAGAAAAGGGGGATTTTATCGAAGAGATGCAAACTTTTTCCTTTCTTCGACCGAGCTCCAAATACTACTTTTGCATTGAACAGCTTTCAATTCAAACTCTGACAATTAATTGAAGATAACTTTTAACTTATGCTCATTTGGCAGTAAAATTAACAAAATGTAATTTACCACATTGAAGTTAGTGGAGAGGAGTGTCTAACTGCTTCTGTAGTTATCTGCTCAAATGGATTGTAGCTGACTCCTCAATAAGAACATGCAGCGTTAAAGTCTTTGGAATGGAGCCTTCCCCGATTACTAATGCTAAAATAGCTTGTCACAATAAACTGTTTATACATTTGCGACAAAAAAATTTATTGCCCTTGGTATTTTTCCTGATAATTACTATCTTTTGACGGAAATTGCTTAATTGGACATTATGGATTTTATGAATGTTTCCAGAAAATACATTTCAAAGCATGGTGTATGAGGTTAGGGACCAATTAATCTTTCAAAAGAGATAAAGTCAATTAACATTGTTTTGATCTACATACTGACATTTGTTTGTACACATTTATTTCCTGTAAAAGTAAAATAGTGGATAAATTATAGGCTTATGAAAGTTAATAGCTTTCAGTGTAACACTGTGTGATTTGATGATACTAAATCAGCTCGTTGCAAACATTAGAGAATTTCCCAAAATAGATAAATTGAGTAGATGTAATGGTAAAATACTCAAAGAATGTAAATATGCAGGCAAAAGATTTCTGCAAGAAGAATGTCCCTTAAAATTAGTAAATTTGTCCTTGGCAAAAGGGTGTCCTATCTGAATGCTACATGCACAAACACAGTGGTAATGCTGTTACATTTCCATAGTGTATGATGGAAATTGGAGTTACATTTGATTTTCTGTTCTCGAGTTCTCTGTTGAAACATTCACAATAGTTTGTTGAAACAAGTTGTCTGAAAGCTCTCAATATTTTTGGGTGCAAGTTTACCATGAAATTCATGATTTCACCAAAGAAACCAAAGATTTCCTGATTGTACTTTAAGATTGCTAAGACATTCGATTTTGGTACTTTTCCTGAAAGTTCTAGTTTCTTGACAGGACAGCCACATTTGTTTGTACAAATGCCATTTCTTATGATCCTCATACGAACAGGTCAATCTGCAAAACTCATAATCGCTCTACTTCTGGTCCTATAATATTGGATAGCAACTCCTTAAGAGGAAAAAATAGCACCTAATCGATATAAAATGTATTCATGTGGTCTACATCTAGTTGAATCCGTTTGAAATAAGTGCAATTCGGTGAAGTTGCGTTCTTTCATTTAGTTTTTTTTTTCAAATAAAGTGATAACAATTTGCTCTTTCTAAAGCTCCTGTTTTTGGATTTTGGTTGGCATGATGTCCTGGGTTCCAAAGAAAATGTAAGGCTGACCCAATTTGAAGAGCTAATCGGGGATTACTAAACGAAGTATGAATATTGCATACGAGAGAGTACAGACAGTGAAGGCAATTGCAATTCGTACGTAAACCTCTACACGCAGCTGATGACTGAACGAAGTATGAATAAATATTGCCCAGGGAAATGGCTATCTGAATGTCATTGACAACAATTTAAATCAAATTGGGGATGACCTCCCCTCCCACTCACACGACAGGAATACAGAGGACCCTCTCCCACATCCCCACCCCAAAAAGGTCCTGCCCCTTCCTTCTAGCAGGAAGGAGGCCCCAGGGAGGACCAACCAGGAAGGAGGCTCGCCTTCCTTCTCATTTCTAGCTTTTCCTATTAACTGCATGTTTTCCTGGATAGCACCTATGCGGGGTAAACAAATCCATCAGACCAATAGAAATGCCGCAATTCCAAACACACCTTTCTTTGCATGACCATATGTGTCCACAACAGCTGAATTTTGATATAAATTAGGGGACGCTCGTCACCCTGACTTACCCCTATTACTGTGCACGCCAAAAAACTAGTAATGGATTGGTAGGAACGCCCCCCCCCCACAACCCAGAACGAGGAAACGAGTAAAAGGGACCGGGTGGTTGTCGCCATGTCTTGGAATGTTAATGGAAGACTCATGCTTGTGTACAAGCTCTCTTAATTCTGAAAATAGTTAGTGGTCTTTTACTTGAATAATAAAATTTGACTGATAAATAGCAAACATTGAAATGTATTTTATTCAAATCGTAAGTTTCTCAGTTCATGGGATCTCTTTTCAAAAGCGAATCAGAGTCTAGTGCCTTGTGAGTACTTCATTTAGTCATGGCAACTATTTGAAACTAGATTTGAATGCACATTGTGCATTAAGTAGCCAAAAAACGAGATTGGTGCAGAATGTATTTGATAATTTTGCTCTCTCAGCATGCCAGAGGAGGGAAATCTTTTCCTAAAGTTGAAAATATAAAGATCTTTCTGTCTATTTTACAACAACAGCCTCAAAATGGCAAGTTACTAAAACACAGATCGTATTCAGTATGGGATGTATACATGATGCAATATTCCACTTGCTTCCACTTGTTTATTGACCAGTAGTCCAATATGGAGCACTGGTCAGTATGCATGTGGAAGCAAAAGGAATATTGAGTCGTTGGCCAAATGTCCCAACAATAAATTATACTGCTTTCAGGTACAACAATATGTCTAAATTCGTTAATTGCTAAATATTAGCTGATTGACTAGTATTTAGCCTAAAAAGTGAAAAAACTCAAGGTGCCATTTTTCCTGTTGATATTCTACTGTTGGTCAAGAGGTCATAAGACTGCTCAGGCACTAGGGTCCACATCCCATACTGAATACGACCCGTGTAAAAGGATATCTGTCCACAAAATAGACATAATTGTAAAGTAAATGAATACTTAGTAGCAAGTACTAAGTGCTTAAAGGCTGTTTTCAGGGAATGGTAAGGTGGTATGGGCATAGCTAAACATTCTGGAAATTCGGGTTCAATAGCTTATTTCAGACCACACACGTAGTACAATGGAAAGTAGGGTCCCCATCTCATGACAGACAGGAATGAGAGTTCACTCCCTCCTTCCAGTAGGAAGGACCATGTGGAAAGGCGGTACTCCCATGAAGCACCAGCCAGGAAAGACCATCCAGGAAGGATGGTCTGCATCCACCCCCACTGTGAAGGTCATGTAGGGGATCCCTAGCACAACCTCAAAATGGCAAGTTACTGAAAGTAAAAAGTAAAAGTAAATAGTCTGTTTCAAATGAACATGAACTTGTTACTGTCCCCTGCAGGACAAAGATCAACAAGGATATGTTTTGTCCACACGATACCCTAAGTTAAAAAATGCAGCCCAAATATATTTTTAGCTGAATCATATGAAACTTTGGTTTACAATTTTATTTTTTCTGATTTTGGTGGCACCCACAGTTTATCACAATGATTTTATTGGGAAGAGGATTATTTTGAGTAAAATGTAGTTATCACAAATTGTACAATGCTGCTATCTTCAGTTTGTGCACAAAAATTACCGTAAATGTAAATTGTAAGCCAAAGTTTCATATGCAAGAGAATCTTTGCCTTATAATTTAGATCTTTAATATTAAAGGAACCACAGCCGATACGTATCAAAGGTCCAATTTGTCCCAGTAGGCGAAAATAGTCTTAATTTTAGCTCTCGTTTTAGTTTCCGATCAATCCGGTAAACCGAGTTTTGTGTTGGAAAAAAATACTGATGATTTCAGTTACCGGTGAGATAATGATTCTCCATTACGACAACACGTGACATATTCAAATTAGTTACCAGGCCGAATTAGAATTGGTACAAATTTTAGAACAAAAGTGTCGCGGTAATTTCCAGGAAGTAATAAGAATCGATGGGATCGGAAATGTTTCTTTCACATTTCTCTACAATGTACAAATGCACCATCTTAAAAATAGTGATGTCTTTTGTTACAGATTCTATAATCAATAAGTAAATGTTGTTCGGGTGACAGAAGGTTAAAGAACTTGTTGGAATATAGTTATCCATTCAGGTTATTACCTCAGGTTACAGATGGGGGAGTTCAAATACTTGAGTCAGATTACCAAATTTGAGTTTTGAAACTCCCCACCTCCAAATTGAAACTTCTCATAGAGAACTTGGAATTTGGATTAGAATACCCACATCCAAAAATGAAACTTCTTGTTTAGAACTTAGAATTTGGGCCCTGAAATTACTGCCCTTTTAAAATTAAAACTTGCCATTGAGAACATAGTTGAGTTCCAGAACTACCCCTCCCCAACAAATTAATGGTGAGCCTTGTGTAAGTAGTGTGGAGACCACGCGGAATATCGGTTATCGTCTGCGTCTTCTCGAGGAAAAATGTCTGACATGAGTATCAAAAATTATTTGAGGGGCTTCGAAGAATTGCTTTAAAAAGGGGAAAGTAAACCTTTTGTTGTTTTCCCATGTCCCAGTCTCTCTCATGCAGACCTGTTTTGTTATTAATTTATGAGAAACCCATAACAGTGCGATTTATAATTTAATTGTCAGAAATAAATTGCTAGGAAAATAATTGAAGTCAAAACTACCGTACGAAATGCATCTGCACCACCAATATGGTAACTAGGAAAATGAATAAAGTATGTGTGTGTGTCTTAAATGGGGACTTAACTGTATGTTTTTTTTCTTGAAGCAGTCACAACTCTACCAAAACCATCGAAGGGTAAGCCAATCGAGTTTTTTATTTTTAGAAACGCACAAATTTCCAGTGTTGGCATTTTTTGTTTCCCTATGTGACAATGAAAACTTTCAAACAAAACATTTCTTCCAGTGGGATTTGACCCAGAAACTTACAATCTGAGCTATTCTGACACATGGTGGATCTTGAAACCTATCAGTTCCTGCATCAATTAACTTAGACATTTTAGTTAGAATCAATGGAGCATGAATATGTTAGGATCTCAATGGATTCCAGACTTCCCAGCAATATATGATAATCTTATTTTGACAGAGTGTTGGATTGACAACTCCGATGTTGTTCGTTCAACACCCACTGGAGGAAATTTTTTTGTTGCTGTAATTTTTTTATTATTACTTTGGAATGCTTTGGTTTGTAAGAAACTTGAATTCCTTGTTGATTTGGTGCTATTTACATTTTTAACTGTAGTCAACTCATCCCCGTGGTGTATAGCAGACACAAATAACTTTAACGTTGTCATTTTTATCAATTGCTATTTCTGCTACAAGCAGCACATGTGTAAATTTTGTAAGCCTTTTCAATTTACCTGATCTTTTGCCAGTGTCAAAAGATTATTTTTGTACTGTCGAGAGCAATCTGAAACCGGAAAGTAAATGAATAAGGAATTTATCAAGGTACTCATTTCCGCAAGATTTCCAGTAATTAACTAAATAAAAGGATGCAACTGAGTGATGAGAGGTGAATTATTAACTGCATATCTAGATCTAAGCTGTGGTTGTAGATCTGGATCTAGGCCATGACCACATGGCCACAGATCTGAATCTAAACCATGGATCTAGATCTAAGCTGCAGCCATGGATCTAGATCTAAGCTGTGGCCATGGATCAGCAGCCACTGCTTAAATGTCAATATACAGTTGCACCTAGAACTATAGGGCATACATGTCCATAGCAGGTGGTACAGATAAATCTGTTACTGGTATGCAAGGGAAATTTTAGTCTGAACAGATATCTGTTATTGGTGTAGTGCTAGGTATAGTTAATCAAACAGTGGTGGGAAAGGGGTTAATAAAAGATCGTAATTGTTGACAGTAACGGTTCACCATGACAAATATGCAATACCCATGGCTTATTACTTGTAACTTATGCAAATTATTGGTGAGCTGATCAATGAGTAGGTTTTTTTGTCAAAGTCAACAACCATTTCATGGCTTTTAGAAGGACTCATTGGTCAGCTCAACAAGTGTGATCGATGCTTGCGAGTATGAGTATGAGTTTACAGTATGAGTTTCGGAAAAAAAATATAGTTCGATTATAAACAAACTGTATTTAACTGTTCTCGATTGGAAAAAACACAGTTCGTTTACAAATGAACTATATCTCGCATTGTTTGTAAATAAATGCTCATCTGCAGTACCGCAAAAAAACACAGTTCGCTCACAAACGAACTATATTTCCCAACCCGATTTTTTTTTCACTATTTTTTGCTTTTAAATAAATTTTTCTCACAGAAAGAAATATTGTGTACATTGTTTATTGACTTA
>JBCAUG010187449.1:0-19676 GCA_038406175.1 Haplosyllis leylae | reverse complement strand
CTTATATAGCAAGCAGAAGGGCTATGGCCAGGAATAGTAATGTGTTACTATAAATAGAGTTTGTACTGAATGACCTGGGACAGGACTGGTTGATCTTCCTAAAGGGGAGGGCCTGGATCCATGATGTCACATAATGTATTCATTTGAAAGTCAGTAGTTAAGGAGTAAAGTAGTATGGTTTACAATATAACAGTGATGACATAAAGAACATCATCATCTGAGGAGGTATCCTTATATCAAACTAACATGATTAAAATGAATGGTAAAGATACTCTCTCATTTATGAAGAATTTGTGAGTAAGAAGACAAGGTGGTATAAAAGGTGGCTTGATGTTGAGAGGCAGAGATGTATGCATTTCTCAGGGCACCAACTAATTTCACTAGTGGATCCAGGGGCCCCAGGGGCCTGGGCCCCCTTAACCCCCCAGATTTGGAGGCCTAGTATACAATTTAAGAGCTAAACAATAAATTTTAGGGCCTTAATTCTATATTTTTTCAAAAAGAATTTCCAGCCTTGTTTTGCTCGGCATGAATATTACTTTCACACTCTCCTATACTCACTAAACTCATCACTCTGTCTTCTTATGTGCATACCACTACATTATATTAACTCTTGCCACAACCTATCTTATCCGTAAAGATTGAAGTAAAGTACTTTTTCATACATTATTACACAAAAAATGTCAAGAATTAATAAATATTTGTACAAAAAATTGTTTGGAAATGTCAACAAAAATTTCTCAAGATAGTAGGAAGATACATATTTTGAAGTTAAAAATGCAACAGTTTCTTCTGGGGCCCCAAATTAACCCAGACCCTGGTTTACAAACTAATGCTTTTGTAAACCTAACCAAAAGGGGGCTTCCGGCAACATGGCCCGTGGTTAACATGCACAATTCGAGCATGGCAATAAATCCGCAAATGAAAAGGTTGTATTGAGTAAACACTTCAAAATGTAAGTGCAAATAAACAATAAATACCCACAGACATCAAGGAGACTGAGTGAATGGGGATACATGAAAAGGAAATTGATTAAATAAAGGATAATTTACATGAATGAACGACAAAAGGTGAAAACGTGTGATTAAGTGTGTGATCACTCAACCGTATAATGAATTGCAAAAACTGAAAAGTAAGTGACTCAACTAATTTAACTTTAAAGCAAAAGGAAGGAAAACAACACCTCTTTGATTTATGAAGATCATAGTGCAACGTGACAATAGTGAGTGAGTGAATGTATTGTTTTAAGTTTGGTAATTACTACATAAAAGAACAACAATCAGTTATAAAAGGACACGAAATCAACATAATGTCAGCTAGTACAAGACAGGGAGTTAGAAGAGGAGTGACAAGCCTGACAGTGAGCAAAAGGTTGCAGTTAATGAAAACCCTGAAGGAAATATTGGATAAAGAAGAACTAATTGATGTTGAACAAATTGCAAAAGTAGATATGGACAAAAAATTTGAACTGTTAACGCAAGCAATTCTCAACATGAACAACAAATTTGCCAATGTCCACGAAATGTTAAATGATACAGATGATGGTTTGAGTCCTAGGATAGTAGACATTGAGATTAATATGCAAGCAGTGTTAGATGAAAATAAACAATTACATAAAGAACTGAACATTGCAAAAGGACTTATACAAAAGCAGGATTTGGAAATATCACAGTTGAGAGAGAAAATCACAAAGATGACAGCTAAATCGATGAGAAACAACATTATAATTGGCGGTTTAATTGAGAACGAGGAAGAACAAGAAAACTCATTGGAGGTGGTGAAAGAATTTCTAGGTGAAAAAATGCTCCTAGACTTTAATGATGTTCAGGTGCAAGAAGCCCACAGACTTGGCCAAAAAACATCGACAATAGAACAAAGACCCAGATTGATGATAGCAAGATTGCATCCAGAATTAATGGACACAGTAATGGCCAACAAGAACAAGTTACGAGGAAAGAAGAATTCGCAGAAAAGATTTTATTCTGTTAAAAGACAACTACCAGATGAATGGGCAGAGCAAAAAAGAGAATTAAGAGAAGTATTTGTCAAGGCAAAGAAGAAGAATGAAGAAAAGGGAGAGGACCAGGAACCTGACAAAGTAGAAATCAAAAACAGAACAGTGTACGTTAATAGAGTACCGCAAAAGAAATTGTTAATTCCGCCAAAGGTCGCAGATATGTTTCCAGATAAAGTGGAGCAAGACAAAATCGACAAGATGAAGTTGTACAGTTCAACCCCTAAAGAAGAAAATGGTAGTGTGTTCATTGCCCATGTGCTGAAAACCCAATCGATGACAGAGATCAAGAAAGGGTATGTAAAGATGAGGCAAACATACCAACAGGCAGCGCATGTCCTAGCCGCATTCCTATTCAAAAATGTTGAAGGATATCACGATGATAGAGAATATGGAGCCTCCGTGAGGATGCTTGAAACCATGAAGGAAATGAACACAACGAACATGTGTGTGTATGTAGTGAGAGAATACGAAGGAGTACACATCGGACCGAGACGACACTCCCTGATAAATCAAGTGGTGAAAGAGGCAATTGCAAAAGTGCAACAGAAGTGACA
The DNA here is from genome assembly GCA_038406175.1 of Haplosyllis leylae. Lineage (NCBI taxonomy): Eukaryota > Metazoa > Annelida > Polychaeta > Phyllodocida > Syllidae > Haplosyllis > Haplosyllis leylae. The sequence goes on along the minus strand of JBCAUG010187449.1, from coordinate 17,105 downwards.
CCAACAACTGTAAATCACCTCAGAACACTTGACTTCCAAGGCTTAAAACAAAATAAGTAATATTAAAAATAAAGCCGATGTTAGCAAGTGGACATATAGTAAAAGGAATATTTTATCAAGTAAAAGTCACATTAAATGGAAAAATGAATTGCCATTTATCGGATAGCATGACAACACGCCAACATGATTATCATGTAAAAACCGTAAGTCCAACTATATTTTATTCTTTCTCTTCTTGTAAGCAATATAGCACATATGCTTAAAAATTTACGTTTGTTTTCCTTTTTATTCAAAAATCTTTTAAAAGTACATACATGTTATATAACAAGAGTGGTAGCAAAAACAGATTTTGAAAATGGGTAATATCAAAGTAGCAACAATGAATGTAAGAGGTATTCATGAAAGGTGTAAGAGAAGAAAGATTTTTAATATAATACGAAGTAAGAAAATAGACATTGTACTACTACAAGAAACACATTCAACTAAGAGTATTGAAAAAGTGTGGAGAGCAGAATTGGGGTATCAAATGATATTCATGCATGGGGATTCGAATGCTCGTGGTGTAGCAATTTGTTTTAATAAACAAATAGCGCCAAAAATTTCTGACGTGGAAAGAGACCAAGAAGGAAGAATATTGAGTATAAAATGTGTAATTGACAAAAAGTCTTTTCAAATTATTAATTGTTATGTGCCAAACACTGATGATCCAGATTTCTTTAAGAAGGTATTTGATACAACCAAAATAGAACCAGATAGGCATATGATAGTAGCAGGAGATTTTAATACTGTCTTGAATGATAATGATGATATAAAGGGTGGGAGGAATCTCCACCCTAAATCAACAGAGACCATCAATGAGGCAATAGAAGCTCTTAGTATGACAGATATTTGGCGAGTAAGGAATAAGGATCAATTTAAATATACATGGATGAAGACATTCCCTCCATTGTACAAAAGACTAGATTATAAATTAGTAACATCTGATTTACAAATGCTAGTTACAAAAGTAGGAATTGACCCAGCAGTAGCCTCTGACCATGCAATCCCATGGGTAATTATACAATGGGAGGAACCAAAAGTGCGAGGCCCAGGTTACTGGAAATTAAACAACACCCACTTACTAGAACAGGACTACTATGACATGGTTATTAAATTATTAGAAGAGGCAAACTCTGAGTATCAAGATTCAATAATACGTTGGGAAATGATCAAGTTAAACGTAAGAGGAAACTCAATAAAATATGCAGCAAGAAAAAAAAGAGCAAAGACGAATGAAATAGAGGTACTGGAAAGGAAACTAGCTCAATTGGTAGAGAATCAATCAAACCAGAAATTATTTACAATGCAGAATATGAACAGGCAAATAACATTAATCAGGAAAGACTTAGATGAATTATTACAAGAAAAAACAAAAGCAGTTATGTTTAGGACCAAAACAAGAATGGTTTGATGGAGCAGAAAAGAATACGAAGTATTTCTTTGCACTTGAAAAATTTAAAGCAAGAAAAAAGGTGATAACGAAACTGAAAGATAAACAGGAAAGAATAGTGCAGGGAGAACAAAATATTTTACAAGAGATACGAAAATTTTATACTAGTCTTTTTTGTGAGAAAAAAAGAACAAGAGATGATAGTTACCTAGAGGACATTCAAATCCCCAAAGTTAGAGAAGAAGATCAGGAAATTTTAAATAGCCCAATTTCCCTAGATGAGATTAAAATAGCAATCAATCAGCTACAGGATAATAAGTGCCCAGGTATTGATGGTTTAACAGCCAACTGGTATAAGTGATTTATGTCTGAGATAATACATGATTTACACGCACTATTTTTAAAAAATGTTGAAAATCAACAAATGCATGGTACGTCAAGAGAAAGCATTACCATTCTCATGGATAAACCAGATAAAGATTTGCTAAATCTGGCTTCATGGAGACCTCTTAGTATGTTGAACACAGACTATAAAATTTATGCCAAGGTGTTAGCAAACAGAATGCAGTGCGTAACTCCGTATTTAATAAACCCTGATCAGTTTGGCTTTTTGAGAGGAAGAAGAATGTCTGACAACTTAACAGAACTATGCATGATCATTGACTATTGTCAAAAAATAGATAGACTGGCAATAGTAACAGCTATAGATTTTCAAAAGGCTTTTGACACAGTCAATTGGACATCGATGAAAGAGATTTTGCATAAATATGGCTTCTCGAGACTCTTTGTAAACATGCTAATGGTGTGTTTCAACAATTTCAGAACAAGAATATCTAATAATGGTTATTTTTCAGATTATATAAACATAGGCAGAGGAAATAAACAAGGGTGTCCAATTTCCTCGATAATTTTTGATTTAATAGTAGAAATTATAGCGCAAAAAATTAGGAATTCAGACAAAATTAAAGGTATACAAATAGGGAACACTTACAAAGCTTTAGCACAGTTCGCGGATGACCTATGGACAATTATGTGGTATGATAGAGAATCTTTTGAAGAACAAATTAGAATACTGAAGGAATATCATGACTACACTGGATTGCAAGTAAACTATGACAAAACTGAAGTATTAAGAATAGGATCATTAAGAAACACGGACTCAAAATTTTACTCAACACTCCCATTGAAATGGTCAGACGGCCCAATTAGAATTTTAGGATTACAGTTCACAGGTGACCTAGTACAGTTAACTAAGCTAAACTATGACCGCGCATTGCAATTAACAAAACAGATAGCAAAAACATGGTCAAAAAGAAGTCTTACAATGTTAGGTAGAATGCAAGTAGTAAATTCACTTATTGTTCCACATTACAATTTTAGATTTGCAGTTCTACCAAGTATAAGTAAAATACAACTAAAAGAATTAAAGAGAGAAATAACCAACTTTATTTGGAACCAAAAGAGAGCTAGAATATCATACGACAAACTAACCATGACAAAAGTGGAAGGTGGAATAGGTCTAGTAGACTTTTATATCAGAGATAGCAGTACAAAAATAGCATTTCTACAAAGGGCATTTACTAAAGATGTAACTCCTTTTTTGAGTTGCATGATCCAAGAGAACACTACCATCCCACTAGAACTAGTTAAAGAGATTAATATTCATGAACATGATGTTCATAGATTAGGGAAGGGTCAACTAGTTAAAGACATTTTTTGAGCATGGGCAAGGTTCACATACTTCGTACGGATGAATAGGAAGGAAGTAGAGGATCAATGTGTTTGGTACAATTCACATATAAAACCAGGAGGAAGTTTTATCTTTGATAAAGTATTGTACCGAAATGGAATAAACTGAGCTCAATGCTTCCTTAATAATCATGGTCAAGTAATAAACCTAGACCAATTTATACAAAAACATAATGTTCGGATTAATTTTCTAGACTATATGAAAATCACCACAAGCATTCCGAAAGAATGGTTAAAAATATACAACTTAAAAGGCAAGAAAATAAATTTGGTAAAAGAAAAATTAACCAAATGTAGTAAGGCGACAAAACACGTTTATTTACAAATGTTGTTATGGAAAAATATAGTTAATGATAACAGATATAAATGGGAAACTGTTTTGTCAATGGAAATAACTGATAAGAGGTGGGAAATGTCTTTGATAGAAATATTCAATACTACTAACTGTACAAAATTGCGTTGGTTCCAGTTTAGATTATTAAACAACATATTAACAACAAATAAAACAAGAGCAAAATGGGAAGATATATCACCACTATGTACTTATTGTAAAGAACATGACGAAACAGTTATACACTTACTATGCAAATGTAGACTAGTATGCCAGAAAATCTGGAAACCACTTGAAAGATGGTTATATTATTTTTGCTATTTACCAGTTCACTTCGACGAAGAAATGATAATTTTACAAAATTACAAAGATTGTTATCGCAAACTAGTCAATACAATAATATTGATTACGAAGCAATATATTTATAGTAGCAAATGTATGGGAAAGGAATTGTACTTCCCAGAATTAATATCAAAAATTATGATGTATGAAAAATTGGAGAAACAATCAGCGATAAAGGCCAAAAAATTAGCAATACACAAAGCAAAATGGGTAATTTATGACCGTGTATAATATGATAATGCTACTTATGAACAACAGAGAATAAGTGTAAATGCGAAGAAACTAATTGAATCATGCTATCCGACAAGTTAATGTATGTGTTAACATGAAAGTACGAATAAACATATATAAAACTCAAAACTCAACCTAACCAAAAGGACAAATTTGACAAAATAGCCAGAAACTTTTGTATTAAAAAATATTTTGTGTAGTGTGCCTACATAAATGCAGGTTTAAATTTTTGAAGAAAAAGTACCAAGAAGAGTGGGAGAATGCATATTTGACACTTAAAAATGCAACAGCTTCTGGGGCCCTAAGTGGGCCCCAGACCCCTGGCTTACAAACTAATGTATCTGCAATTTAGATCATAAGAACAAATAAGACCCTTCATTTTCTCATATTAGGAAAAGGAATATTGCATTTGTCAAATAGCCAGAATCTTTCATATTGAAATAGATATTTTGTAATGCACCCACACAAATGTACATTAAAAATCTGCAGAAAAAGTACCAGGAAAAGTGGGAGAATGCATATTTGATAGTTAAAAATGTAAGAGCTTCCAGTGCCCTAAGGTGGGCCCTGAACCCCAGCCAATTTTGGCTTGCTTCACTGGCCTGACTCCGCTTCGCTACATCAGCAAAATCACCGAAACATTTCTGGCCCCCCCCCAGACCAAATCCTGGATCCGCTACTGAATTTCGTCTGTTTTCCAAATAAAAGAGGATGTAGGATTTCACAGACGGGTCGCCGACTCCGAAGGGGGGGGGGGAGGCAACGTATTACACTGTATTTCCCGACACTATGAAATTCGTAAAAATTGGATACAGGGCAAACCTGCGCTCCCTGCATCCTAGTGAATCGGCAAATGTACATGAAGCTGGGGAACAATTGGCCCAAGATCGGGGTAGGGGGCGCCCAAACAAAGTTAAATAAACACATTTCAAATACTCCTGCAATTTGCACTCCCGCCTCCGGACCAAATTTTCTTCACATTCATGACTTTTATCTGCCCCTGCATAATTGTATACCCCCCTCCCCACAGAAAAATATATTCTCAATTTTTCAGAAAATTTTGCATTCTCAAAATTTGCGTAAAATTCTGGATATCCGTCCCCTGATAAATTGCAATATTCTTGAAAACAAATTTTGCATTGTTGCATTTGGGGCCACCATTTCCTGCCCCCATGAACCAATTCGTTAGTCTCATTGCGGAAAAAATTGGAAAATATTGGGTTGCCGCTCCTACAGAAATCCTGGAACCACCTCTACGTGAGTAATTGCACGCTGCACTTTATTTGGCAACGCATCAGTTTGAAAACATTCTATTTGACGATCACTGAATGTCGTAAATATTACATAACTTCCACCATTCAACACATTTCCACCCACGCACTCAACTGAATCATCCATGAAACACCATCACGGAGATGTAAACAACAACGCCTAATGCAAAATACACACTGTCAGTCCTTCATTCTGTTATTAAAAGCAGTAAAACGTTTATTTTCACACATTTGCAGCAGTGCAATAGAATAAACTCAATTTGATACTGTTTATTTCGTAAAATTATTCTCAAAATTGCATGTTATTTTTGCACCATCCATCAATTTCCCGACGGCTTGGGCAAGTCAAAATAAGGTTCCTTACCTGGTACCGACGGGGAAGCACAATGAGATGCCGACTTTCGGAAATTGTGTCAAAAAATGTAAATATTCAATGCCGCCAATTTCGCAAACTGCGCGTGCGTATTAGGCTATAATATCATTGCCATTGGCTGAGATTTAAATGTGTCATAGAACTGGAACAGTCTGACACGATTTTCGGAAAGTCGACCGACCTAATTCATCAGTTGTTGTCATCTGTAGTACCGTGAGTACTGTGAAGACCACACTTTTAACTTGGTTTTTAACGAGACAACATTTGTACTAAATTTCACTGACCAACAGAATAATCAGGTAAGTTTTTGATGCATTTTACTCTACTTTGTAGCAATGTTGCGGTAGAACATCAGGAAAGATGCATCACATCTTTCACCGATGGTGACAGTGTGTTCTTCAATGCAATCATGGCAAAAAGACTTTTCAATCATATTCAAGTGCTGCGTCTACCCATGTTACGTTCATACGATTGTTTATATAAATGTAAAACTGTATTTATTACAGTTAATTTTTATGTAATGCAATTCTATTGTACGACCAAGGCGGATAACAATTTACATGAGAGTTTGGTCTTGGTAATTTGCGAATGTACCAGTACATGAAGAAATATTTCAATTTAGATGCATATAAATTTGTTATTAATGTTAAATAATCATATGAAGATAAGCTGCGATGTGGACATACATTTTTAAACAGAACAATTCGTTCTGTAGTAATATTATATTCTATAGTAATATTAGCGTTCAGGAATGCTGCACTATATTTGAGCTGCTGTACTTGTTTATAAAAGGAGTTCGAATTTGAGTACACACGAAGGGCAAGATACAGAGCATATGCAACATTTTCAGCCCAACACACAATAGTCAAATAACCAAATCTCAAAACATCACAAAAAGTGGTAATCATTATTTTGACAAAAAGAAGACTCAGAGAAATGATTTAAGAAGGTTGCAGTGCGATCGGACATAAATGATACATGTACTACATTCGATTGCATAATAAATATATTGGATATTTTGGTCGGTCATTGCTCCGTGGATTGAATTTTTCTCGTCTCCCGATTTTATCACTCACTGATAACAAGCGGAGTCTTCATTGCACAGATTTGATATCTTGTTCCGTCCTCCTTGATGCTGTTACTTTTAAAAAACCAAGATTCAAGGTTACAGGACTATTTTGCTTTGTGCCATTGCAGACTACATATATACAACAACGAAAATGATGCCGAAGATCAAAACAGAGTTTGATTACGACGAGGAATGGGCTGGTATCTCTCAAGTGAAAACTGAGCCCACCTCCCCCGGGATAAACCTACACAGGCCACAGGAAAGACAACTCATGAGGCCATGGCTGTGGGACAGGCTCGAAAACCAGGATGTTCCAGGTATAACCAGATTGTCAGAAATTCAATGCATTGTTGTAACTTAGTCACACACTTTGTTTTTAGTGTCAAATTAAGGCAGGAACAATTTGGTAACAGGACTTTATTCATTTTACTTCCAGGTATGTTTTGGGTTGATAAAGAGAAACTTCAGTTCAGAATTCCATGGAAACACGGTTCAAGACAAGGATGGGAACAAAACAAGGACGCCGTCCTGTTCCAGATGTGGGCTGAGCACACAGGTACGAAAAAGATTGCACAGCTTTGCAGGAACATCAATAACGAATGTAATTTTATACAATTTGTTTTTGTATTTGTATTTACTTTATCGAGGTATTTTTTGTGATCACAACAGGAAAGTTCAGGAAAGGGGATGAGAGGAGTGTCAGAGATCCCAAGACGTGGAAAGCAACTTTCCGCTGTGCACTTAACTCCTTGCCTGATGTCCAAGAGGTGCCGAACATGAGCGAGAAGAGAGGACCCAATGCATACAGGGTCTATCAATTCCTGGAGCCCAAAAAATCACGAAAAGCAAGAAAATCATCAGGTAAATTTGTAGACATATTCGATGCAGTAGATTGGGTGACATGAGAAAGATACATCAAGGTCTGACGACCTGTGCGCAAAAATATTTTTGCAATTATTTTCTTAACTGTTTTGTAGACTCTACAGCTGTAAGGAAAACAACAAGAAAACTGAATTGTTACAAGGACGTCGCTGCCCTACCATCTTCTCCCCTGAAGCGAGCTTATGATTTTGATGACTTTGGAATGTCAGATGACAATGATGACGGTATGAGCGATACCACGGACAGTGGGAGTGAGGTTAGTATTAGATTTGACATCTGGAGATTTCCATACGAGAGCAAAACAAACGCTGGCTATTTGGCTATTTTCCTTGCGACAGTAAATAAAACAGTGGCACAGTTTAATACCGTGTAATAATTTCTCTTTTCAGGACTTTCCTTACAGACCGCTCAAGAAAGTGAAGTCCGAGCATCACGATGAAAGGCAAAACGACGCTTTCCCTTCATGTAACGAAGACATGCCTGGTAAAACCCCAAGCTTCTGCACTTGTGGCACAGAGAACCACCCAACTCAGGAAACCCACTCAACCAAAGAAGATGCCCCAGTCGGCAGCACCTACTCCAAGGAGAAGAACAGACAAATCCTGCAGATGTACCTAAAGAGTCGAGAAGTTCGCAAGGCTCTTGCGCAGAGTCTTTCTGAACAACGTCGAATGGCCCTTCTTCACCAGAAATTCTTAGCCACCAAACAATGGGTCCAAACTACTCAACAGACAACTACCTTTACAGCCTTCCCCCGATCCAACTTCGAAGAAGACAACTTCCTGCCAATTCAGTCAAACGAAAATGATGTAACTTCAACTACCTCCAGCAGCAAGAGCAAGTCAATGGTAACCGAGCTGGCACAGCGATGTCTGGAAGAGCGGCTAAATTCAAGCCCCCTGCCAAATGTGGAAACCTTGACGAGAAAGAACCGAGTTGGTGAGTGTTTCTTTACCACAATTGACGTAAACTTTCATTTTCAATTCCTAGAATATTATGACAAGTGAAGTACCTGTGTATTTTTTTTTACCTGCCGTCGCAGACTAACACCAAGTACATAAATTTTGTTACGTGAACCGCGCCAGTTAACACAAGTGCGTAAATGTCAGAGCACGCATGAATGAAAGGAGGATCTTCGTTACTTTTGGTTTTACTATTGAATGTGTGTACGCTGGGATGTGGGTGTGAGTACCGTCCCGTAAGACTACCACAGTGACCTTCTAGCACTGAGCGAGAATCCAGTACGCTTGTTGTGCAAATACCAGGCAGTGTCTACCTAAATAATGCAGCACCAAAGTGGGAAAATATATTTATTTTGCAAGTCGGTGGCTTTTTTCAAAGAGAATAAAAAACAAGGCATTCCGATAAAAAGTGATCACCTGCCAAATATTTGCACAATCGATATTCAAATGTGCCGCTGTTCCATCAGCATTGGTCTGGCAATAAAGTGTAGTAGTGCCAATATTTAAAAACAAAAGTTTGTATTTGAACAGGATTTAAAAAGTAAAAACAGCTTTTTAATCATCTCGTTTCAAACACGACTGTCACGAGTTATTTCATGTTTGATCAACCACCGAGCAAGTTCCACTTTGTCTCCCCGAGGAACACAGTTTTTAGCACTCGGGAGAAAACACAGTTTTTAGCACTCGGGATAAACACAGTTTTTAGCATCGGGGAGAAACACAGTTTTTAGCATTCGTCTGGGGGTCATGTATACCCAGACACAGCATCTACCGTGCCGCAGCTATTCAGAGAGCAAACATCAATACATCAACACTAAACATAGCTGGCATCATGTAATTGGCACTTTGTGGTGCAAAAAATGGGTGTTGTGTTCGTTGCCATATACGTAATACGTGTACGCAAGTGTTATTTATGAATGAAGCAGAGATCCGGGTTGAATTGAGGAAGGGGCAAAATAAAAGTGAAACTGGCGCGGATTGTTGACGCATTTCTTTCTCAGCATTGGGGAGGACCATAAACTTGTTGTACTGAAGATGGATCTTACTTTCTCTTTACAGCTACGAAACTTTCTATTCCCACTTTACCGAACACGCATAATTTTGACCTGATGAAGGATTCCACACCCCCATTAACACCAACCAACCTAACCACCGAACAAGTGTCATCTACGTCTGACTGCGTGTCGCCCGTGCGCGTCCCGTCGCACCCGTACAGCTTCTGTTCACCAACCGTCTCTCCGAGAGCGCACCTTCTAGGATCACCTCAAGCCAAATTGGTTGTGCCCCACGCCGGTTTAACGCCACCACACTCGACAAGTCAATCATCGTCCCTGCGCCCTAGTCCTACATACCATGCAGTAACAGCAGCGAAAGAGAATCAAGTAGTGATGACCCCACCTGGATCCATCACCAGCACTCCATCCAAGGATGCCGATAGGGACACGTCGTCTCCCTACAGCGATCTCTCCGACGAAAGTGTAATCTCTGTAAGTAGATCTATCATAAACATTATGATCACTTAACGAATACCAAAATAGTCTGGTTTTTTTTTCTCCAAAATTGAAAAAGTGTCGTAAATTTTTCTCATAAACTCATTTATCTCTGACAGATGGTTGATGATATGATGACAATGACAACCACAACTGTACAAACTACAGTCACAGCAGGTAAGTTTCATTATTTATCTTTAAACATAAAGCAGAATATTCTTAATTCCAATTTATTCCCACAGAATGCAATCTGTTAGGTTACGGTTATCTAACAAATTTTATATTTTGTTTCTTGCAGCTCCTGTGGACTATATTCCACACAACCCAATAGCAGACCCCAGCTTCTGTCAACTGTTCTCCAGTTCATCTCAACTACTGTTGTAGCCAACAGCTGCTCCAAGCGTCACGGTGAATTTTCGCACGTTAATTTCATAAACACAGTCTCAAACCCACGTGAAACGTGCGTATGAATCATTGAACGCAATGCATAAAAATCAAAAGACAATGGAAACAGTCACAATGCCAAGACATCCTTACAGAACTAACATGTCACTGAGGAAAATGACAATGAAGATGTAAACTTTAAACAGTGCCTTTCCCTTCAGTAAGCCACTTTATTGTTGATATTTAAAATAGAAAGATTAGCTTTATAATCAGTTACTACCGATATTTACAATAGAGTTGTAAAGATATATCTGGCAGCATTTGTTTTCTTTATATTGTATATATATTGTTAATATCTTGTTACCTTGCTGTTGAGAAAAAATAGTCATGATTTATTGTACGGCATTGCCTTTAAGGGTGTCTTTCAAGAGTTTCTATTTGTGAAAAACTCTGATATATTTAGCATAGCTTTTCACTGAATTTGTACGTCGACTTTCGTGGAATGACACGAGACCAGCGGCCCTATCTGCCTCGCTTGGTGTCTTTTGTATGCAGCTGAATCGAAAATTTGTCTGGTATATATTACTTGCAGCAATCAGCTTAATTACCTCGATTAAAATATAGCGATCCCGGTTTTGTTTTCAAAATGGTAAGGAGAAGAATTACATTCCACGTATCATTTATAGCTTCAGTAAAGCTGCTATTCGCCTAAACGCAGAACAACTAAACTTTCAAGCCTTGTATCTTGCTCATTTTTAAAATATTCAGTGTTGTTTAGCAATGAAAACGACTATTTGTGCCGTTCTTGCTTAAATATTTGTTGTTGGTAATGTTTCAAATGTAAATATCCTTTATTTTTACTTGTAATTTATAAATGTGTTATTAAAAATAGAAATGAAAAAAAGTATTTTTCGTCTGTCATTCTTTTCAACCGCTCATAAATCCCCACAACAAATTCGTTCTTTGGGAATAAGAAAAAAATCTCGGCGAATCGCCAAAAGACTCGGTTAACTACACCTGAAGAAAGACCGAACAATTGGAGAAATTTAAGAGAATGCTATTCTGAACCCAGACAATCGTGACTACACTTTTTTTCATGCGAAGAAAACATAATCGCGTCAATTGCACATACTCATATTTATGGACAATAAATAAGATTGTCTTAGTCAACCAGCGATCTTGAAAATGGACAAAACAGTGATGCAAAACGAAGATTTATTTTAAATTTCTCTATATATTAATTTGTAGATCGATTTAAAAGGCACCTGTTATCAAAGGAATCATGGTCACTTCAGCTAGTGACATCATGCGACCATACGTAGCATTAAACCACGTAGTAAAATTTCATGAATGAAGTTGATGTGGTTGTAAGTGACAGAAACTTTCGTATTTCTGAAAGCTTCCCTTTCCAGAAAGTCGACCCGATTTACTGACACAATTAAGATTTGTTTATGTTCTTCCTAAATAGGATAACATGACGTAAATATCATTCTCTACAACTGATAAGTTATGGTTATTCGTCAGATGAACTAATCTGTACCCAATCGTCCAGTCATCTCATTAAATTGTCACCCTGATGCGCCCATTTTAAGTGATGCGTATTTTTCGAGGTTTGTAGATTCTACGCATTCACACGAGTGCCTATCTCAGCACAGATTGTTTTTAAGTTTTTGGAGGACACTGGTGTTTTGGGGCGTTTACTGACAAATATCATACTTCTGGTGATGTTTGTTCCAGGTTTCAAAACTACAGTGGATCCTTTTTATTGGCTCACACTTCAGTCCAACGCCCTTGACGGAAATTGTGGCGGAAACTTCAAATGATAGCAGTTAAAGTCCGCGAAGAAAAGCATGAAATGAATAGTCATACAAGCTGTCACGAAAGATATCCAAAGGTCTGACAGGAAACGAAACTTTCCGAAAGACTTACATTTCATATTGACGGACATTACTTTTCAGAAGAAAATATACCTTCCACAGCCAAGAAAAGGGAAATTTAAAACAGGAATTAAAACTTCATACCCAAGCAATACAGCTGTTAAGCCTTTTCGTTTGAGTGTTCCTTGTCCTTCATAATGCTCAAATGAAAGAAATATTAAGTAATTAACATAATCTACTGCTATATCTGTGTTTTCCTTAGGGATTCAACTAGGAACCAATATTTCAACTTTTTTACTCATATTTTCTTCCTTTCTGTTCCTGTTATCCCCTTTTAGTTTCAGTAGAAAATCCATTTTTACTAATTTTAGCACAAAATACTTATCAGTGGATGAAACATCGAGCGGGGATATCAGGGAAAATAACAGCATTGACATGATTACATTATCTGAAATGGTTCTAATCCAAATTAATATTCGTTTGAAAACAAAACCACATTTTTTTCTTGGAAACCGATTTTCAGTCAAGGTCCAACAGCGAAGTTAGAGGGTAGGGCTCCTCACACAGAACCTAGTCAGAAATGATTACAACCTGTCGTGACATCTTGACAAGATGGTACATAAATTTTATCAAAAATAACCAAAGCTATTGCTTTCTCTTTTCCCTTGCCTTGTTTTTTATTGAAAATGTGCCAAAACAACCTGTAGTATCCCTGGCTGACCAATTATGAGCCCGCAATTGAAATGCTGGATCCGCATAATTACCACCACGGCGATCAATGTTATCACAATTCATCCGTCTTAGTTTGCAGTCGTGTCATTATCACTTTAACCGCACGCTTGATGGATTATTGCCTGCCATATCTTTTCAGTCTTTTACCTATCACACACCACATACAGGTCTTGAGGATAATTGTTCGGACGTAGTCGAACGATAAACTAATGGTTTACTCTTCACTACAAGAGCTTTGGTAGTTTTAAAGCCAGATAAGGCTTATTGTGAACACTTAAAATTTAGGAATTGCGCTGAAAATGTGGATTTTATGAAGAACAACAGAGCCGCCTCGACGACATGGAGTAACTGGTGGACAGTGATTGAATACCTCCGATATTAGCCACTACGTCTTTCTCATGGTGTGACATACAAGGTGGCACATAAATTTTATCAAAAATAACCAAAACTATTGCCCTCTCTTTTCCTTTGCCTTGTTCTTTAAAATATTAAAAATTTGCAAAGCAACCTGCAGTACCCATGGCTTAGTAATCTGGACAACAGAAGGATTCCCATTTTTAGGTTGGAAAGACACATTTGTGATTGTCTGCAAAAAAAAAAAAAAAAAACAAAAAAAAAAGTGTCCTTTCTGCAAACTTTTGTAAAATAATTTTGGTGGACTGCAAAGTAAGGTTTCAGTGAAGTTTCCATGAAATTTTAATTTTGCAGTTTTTTTTTTTTTTTTCTGTACGTAGTAGCTGCCACTCAAAGATAAACATATTTCTTTCACAAGTTAGAGGTGAGAAAGCAGTCAAGAAGTTCCAACTTAGAAATAACTCAACAGATCAATAGTCATTCTTAACAGATGTTTCGTTTGCAAGATATCTCTTTGCAAATTTCCTTTAAAGTGGAGTTAATTGAATGTACGAGATAATAATTAAAGTTCCATGATCGAAGTCTTCACACACAATGTAAGTTTTAAAACTAAATCTTTTGAGACTACAATCCGAAAGTTACATTATTGAACTTCCCGCACTTTCACTATTTGTGCAGTGAACTTACGTGAAGAAAAATCACTAATGAACAAGCTTTCTGACATTAATTCATTTTTTAAACAAATGTGTTCAATTGATTTCCAGATATTTCATTTTTACATTCTAGCAAATAAATCAACCAGAGAAAGCTTAGTGTCTAGGTATCAAAAATTTAACTTTCTTTTGAAATAATTTTATCCTATAACAGCAAGGCTACACCCTACAATCCTATAATCACAGTTACTAACAACATTTAACCAACAAGACAGCCTCGAATCAAAATTACGAGGCAATATACCGATCACGGCCCCTCATCCTTATCCAAGCAGGGAGAGGAGGGAGAGGTATGCTTGGGTCACTTGATTAGGGTACCTACCTTCTCCTTCCCCAGAGCAGACCTTGCTGACAGAGGGGGGGGGGGGTTGGGACATTTGGTTAGGCTACCTCCATCCCCTTTCCCTCCTCACCCCGGACAGGACTTGCCCAGACAGGACCTGGACAGGATGTACCCCACCCTACCCCATCCCACCTGACAGGAAAGGGACAAGATGTACACTCACCCCCCCCCCCCACACACACACACACACAGACAAGACCTGGACAGGATGTAACCCACCTGCACCTGAACAGGACCTGCCCAGACTTGGACAGGATGGAGCCCAACCACCTTCCCCTCTGTGTGGATATTTTCGGGTTGAGTTTGTGTTTGCATTTGAAGTAGTGTTTGAATTACACAAATGTGACGAATGACAAATCATCACTTTTCACTTATCAGAAAAGTGCTCAAAAATGTCAATAGCAATGATGGCTAAATTGTCATTTTTCTGTGACATTTTGTAAATATTATTGTCTTTGGTAAAAGTGACGATTTGTCATTCATCACATTCGCATAACTCAAAAGCTACCTCAAACGCAAACACAAACCCAAGCTGAACATTGGCATCCCTCTGTTGACAAACACCTGTGAAAACATTACCCCCACTCATACTACCATATGTGGTCTGTAACAAGTCAATCAGAAACAAGAATGCTGATTAGCAATGTGTCGCACCACGTGAGTTTGTAATTGGTATCATTTCTAAGTGTTTTGGGTGGATGGGTAGTCCTAAGAAAAAAATTTCAGTCTAGACTGGTATCAAGCCAAATCTGCTGTTATCTCATTTGGGATCCTCCAGACTCAAGTGTTTAGGGTATCCATTCATGTCTCTTTCAACCACCAAGAGGTGGCCTTAATGCTACAAAAGGAGGCACACAAGATGGCTAAAAGAGATCCCTTTCCCCTCCCTGATAGACCCTCTTTCACTGAATTGCCCACCTTGACTCTTTGGAAATGTGCAGTTTTCATACACATTCGGTAGTTCCAAATGACCCTTCAGTTCATGTAAAGGATGGTCCATTTTTTCACAAGCCCTCAGACAGAAGGCATATAATCAAGCACTTGAGGCCAGTCTGTGGCATGGAATGATTTACAATCTATCTTTGAAAATATTTTTCCAGGTTTTTATACTATTTTTTTCAGAATTGTTGTTAAATTTGACAATATTCCAGGTTTTGAGGATGAGTGGGAGCCCTGCAATAATCATGAATTCTCTATCATTGTTGGAACTCTCCTCAAAAAAATTTTAATTGTTTTATTTTTTTTAAACAATACCACCCATTTCTGGCCCAGCAGACATGAAGTCATTTAATTGAATGCTGTTGAGTTTCGACCACTTATGTATGTTTCTTTCAATAAAATACAACTCTAACTGAAGCAGAAAAATAATAAATTCTACATGCATACATCACAGACTGCATTGTATACAAAAGGAAACTTCAATCCGATTCTAAAACACCGAAATTTGCTGTTTTCAATTCAGAGAATTGTGGCAAGTTCGTTTAATTTTTTTTTTTGCAGAATAGTGCACCTGTGGTTGACGTAAATTAAATGTGTAAAGTCTGTGATTCTGTTCTTTGGTGTATTTTTATGGATATATTCATTATTATAATAGCAACTCAGTGTGCATTCGATCCTTTGAGACACCAAGGTGCATCTGTATGTAACAACTTTGAGGTACAATTCGCTGAGTAATTTTCGTGATTGAATATTTCACAGCTCAAAAATAGTTTTCACACAAACCACACTGACATATTGCTCTTTCTTTTCTCTAATTTGTGCAAATTATTTTGCCGAGAGCTATCGAGAATAGTCAAAACTCAACGGCAGAACGCGAGCGTCACCAGCATGCACGATTTCTTTTCCTTGAGAACAGCTTTTTAGCAGTTGTGCCTGCACTCATTGAAACTTGCTCAGACTTTCAAATGTAGTTGGAACTCCTGGTCAGACTTCCAAGGAGCAAGTTATATAATTGTTGAGGGAAAATAATTTAAAATGAAATTATATATTATTATCAGCCTTTTTATTTGTTTGCAATTGGTATTGAAAACCAAAACAGAAAACTCAACAGCTGTAATGGAAAAAACTAAATCAGCTACTTACTTCACTTTAACTTCAGAAACAGGTAGGAATTTTTGTTTTCATTTCTACCTTTGGGTGTTTTCCCTGTACTGATACCTCACCAATTCAGCATGAAATCTTAAGAACGGCATATATAATGGAAATTTGTCAAGAAAGTATAGTTTTTAATGAAGTTCCTGGATTGAGCGGCTTTCTGCCCATCAGTTTTCATAATTTTCAATGTGTTAAATAATTTCATTGGAAGGAAAGCACTTTTTCTCGAAACACTCAACCCAAGGAATTTGGAAAACCCGATATTGGCAGCACACATTTTTGCAATATATTTAAAATAAGTACGTTGGGATTGAGTTCATCGGTGCTGTGTAAAGACATCCTTATCCGTGAATAAAGACAACTAACCCTCACAGATTATCTAAATGTAGATAATTTGTTTAAACATTCGAGATTTTCCATAATGTTTTCATTGAATTCAATGAATTCATTGAATTGGATTAATAGTGATGTGTCTATGA
>JBCAUG010187448.1:0-35313 GCA_038406175.1 Haplosyllis leylae | reverse complement strand
AAAAATTCCAAAAGGAGAAAGTGTTTTAGGGCATTCTGAGCAGCTTTGGTTTTTTTACCCCAGGACCCCCCCCCCCCCCAAAAAAAAAAACCATAGCCACCGAAAATGAGATAACACCAGATTTGGCTTGACATAAATTAGGGCCCAACAATTTTTTTTTTCAAATTTTTTGTTCATATTATTGTTCAAACTTTTTTTTTCAAAAGATTTTTTTCTTTTCTTAACAAAAAGTGTTCCCACAGAACAAAAATAATCTAAATTCAAAACTATTTCAACCAAAATGCATTGTAGTCTCTCTATATCTTTCCATCTCTCTCTCTAGCTAACTATCCATTTTGCTAGCTAAATATCAAGCTACATATCAGGCTAGCTACCTAGCCATCCATCTGGTTATAAATCTATTGAGCTAAAATGATACGAAGTACAAACAAACTGAAGTGCGGAGCGACACAATGCTTCTAAGCATTCTTGTTGATTTATGTTTTGGTAGGGAGGTATTTATAATGCATGGATTGCATGTAGAAAATACAGCATAAGGAAAATCTGAAATGGTAGACAATGCTGTAATGAACTAATTTGCAGCAAATGGTATTTGAGATATTTCATGTCTAATTGATTAGACTTTGTCCTCACAGTAGCGCCTCCAAAGAATGTGAAATGTGCGTTTTGCAGAGGTTTTCCACCGTGAATTTTACACGTACATGTAATATGTTACAGCATTAACACCTTATTGACTGATAATGAAAGTTTCAGTGCATAAAGAAAGTTAATAGTTGCACACCAAAAAGTGGGCTATGTATAGTGTTCAAAAGAATGACTGTCTTGAAGCAGTCCAGAAGCATAAATCTGCTGAAAAAAGAAAATAATAAAATAAACAAGAAAGTCCTCCTGCGTGAACGCAAGAGGCATACCGCCTGCCGCGTAGCAAGTGCTTGCTCTGCTGTCCTATCCTAGGGGGGGTTACCCCATCCCAACCTGGGGTACCCCTCCCTCCAGCTGGGGTACCCCCTGTACAAGTCAGACTTGTACCTGGCTGGGTATCCCCCCCCCCAGTGGACAGACAGACTCACGCCTGTGAAAACATTACCTTCCCGTCGTACTACGTACGTGGGTGGTAATAAATAAATGAAATGAGGCACTTAGACCTGTGCTCAAAATGGTCCCCGCACATTACAAATTCCACAGTGATCCGAGTTCAAAACTACCTAATTCCTGAATTCCCATATTGGGGTGGGGGCGGGGGAGGGGAGTGTTGACCTAACCTTTGTTGCTGAGTCCAAAACTACCTAAATCCCAAATTTTCAGGGGTGGTGGTGGTGTTGACCTTATCGTCAATTTTTATGCATGCTCTGGCCAACACTATATGGTCCGCGCTAGCAGAGCTAGCGGGGACAATAAACATCGCAAACCACCCCAGCTAATTGCGTGGCGACTTCCAAAGGGATTTGTCCTGTTGCTAACGAATGCGGTACATAAGTGGTACAAGAAGTAATTGCCATTGAATTGAGGATTTACGGTTTGTGCAATTTTGTCGCGGAGAGCACAGCCCATGCGAATTTCAACCGTCCACAAGAGCATAAAATTTGTGTACTAAGTGTGCAGTGGCGCGAAGAATGACGCTGTGCTGAAGTGAGGGATAAAATTGTGGTCAGTACGGAAAGAATTTTTTTTCATCAATTACAGTTTTCGGTATGGCAGGTCCCAAGATTTGTTTAAAACGCCCAATTGTTACAAAGTTACATCACAAGTGAAGTGTTTTCTCACACCAATTAATTGTTTGGATATAATAATTTTAATAAATGTCTATATTTATTTGAAATTAAAAACAAAAGAAGAATTATTCTTGGGAGTACAATCATAAAAGCCGGCTTTGTAGAACCGAATTTGTGATGAAACTTTGGCCCTTTTCTGGACCCATTATTTAGAATTGTTCCGACCATAAATTGACGAGGCCTGTTTACCACGCTGACACTACATCGTGGAATTGCTGAACCCTAATTAAGAAATTGCTTACATAACAGTTTAAGTGTAGCATTTTTCAAGCGCAAGGTCTTTCAATGATTAAGCAATTTGGTGTGCAGACACACGCGCGAATCCATAGCAATGTTACAGGAATGATACCTGTATGATGGCACTTATATATTGTGTGTACATTTTAAGCACTTTACAGCGTTAAGGTAAACGAAAAAAAGACGAGTCCGTGAAGAGAAAGCGCAGTTAACTCGAAATAAGGTCGAGAACTGCGTTCCAGGAAACTGGTGTGTAAATTGAATTTCCGTCCAAGGGGAAAAAAACTCGAAAAAACCTCACTTATTTGACACACGTCTTCGATTGTAGGACACCTACAGGTATTGAGTGCCTGCGGAAAACAAACACCAAACACGCGCAGCAAATATGATCATGCAATTACTGAATTATCATAAACATGAATTTTAAATGTAATTGCGATCTAACGGCCGAATTGAACTGAATCGTAATAGAGAATGTACGCCATTTTTATGCAGAATCATTGTCAGTCATAAATTCCAATGCATTGCTATGACGATGGAAGACATTCATCTAAAGTCTCAAGGTTGGTGTTTTACTTGTACGGTTGCGACCGTGATCGCAAAAAAACCGTAAAAGGTTCGTAGTTTGGATCATAACTTCAATGCATTGTACCTCTTGGCCCATGATGGGTACATATCTAGGATCAGAGAGCATGTGTATCAGTGAAGTCGATTTTCTGACACATGTAAGAATATTCAGTGGCTTGATGGTCGCCTGACCTTTCTTGACATTTTAAGACTTTTTAATTCATGTGCTTTTGGACGATCTTGTGTTATGCCCATGGCCAGAAGGTTCCTCGAGCCAAGACAATGTTTTGTACAATAAAAGCTAGCCATATGTGGTAAATTATGTGAGAACATGTAAAGGAAGTTGACATTGATGGAACTATTATTCACCATTTCTTTGAACGTAAGCGGGCAGGAAGTGATTTCAGAGCGATCGATTAGTTTTCGGACTGAGACCTCAGACGGCTTCTGGATGTGTGATTTCGTTTTGGATACATACCAAACACAGAACTATGTGGCTTACGATGGTATTTACATTTGAAATGGATAATCTCCTTGTGATAAGTCTCTATTTATAAGGAGAAAGTAATACAAAACACTTTAATCTTTGGTGTGTGTACCAAAAGGCAAACGTCAACGAAAACTTATGGTGTGATTTTAATTGAGGTTCTTCCATTGAACGTTGATCCGACAGCAATTAAGTTTTTTCGATCTGAGGTAATTTGCGTCAGTTTTAGTTTCCAAGCAGAAAATTCGTCGACAACAACACGGCGTTATTAATCATCAGGAAGGGTGGGAAAATGACTAAAACGTTGAATGATGACTGGAAAGGCAGTTTCTGCAATGGAAATTAAAATTGTAAACACGAGAAGGATTGGCGAACGTGTCAACAAAGTAGTTCCTATTAGGTCGGCGGAAAAACTAGAACCAAGACGTAAAAGACATAGGAAGATGAAAATAAAACAACTGCGTCTGGATATCATTACCAGTAGCCTGGATATGGATTATGAAGATCCCCAACCAAAAATATTTATTTCTAAATATTTATAGAGGATAAAGCGAAAGGAATTATTATTGTTGATATACATCTGTGCAGAACAGTGTTTGTGTGTGTACACCGCGTGTACAAACGATGTGGGTTCTTGAGGGCGCACAGTGGATCCAAGTAACACTGGATGGTAGCGCACAGGGTCAGGTGAGACTTGTATTCACTGTTTGTTGGTATAAAACATTATTCACTGACGAATCTAGGCATTTGTTCTATCGCTACGGCGCGGTTGGCCGTGTACATTTTGGATAGATAGGTAGGTAATATTCTGGATAACCTGCAATTTTATGGTCGATTCACATCACAGCGAAATCGGAAATTGCAGTTTCCTGTTCAACGAGAAATATAGAGCGCTGTGTTATTGGAAGAAAGATACAGAATCCGCGTATTTTGCAGGTCTCAAGTAATTTTGTGGGAATCTTGTAAATGTGGAGTGTTTTACAAGGTGCCTTGTAAGTTCAGGATCTTGATCTGTCAGGGCACTGACAGATATCAAACAGAAGATTTACTTTACTGTAGATAGACGATACATACCGGTATATGCTGCAGAAGCAAACAGTGCTCGGAAATAGCTTTGTGTTGGGTCAAGGAGAAACGTTTTACACAGGAACATGTCCAGTTTGGTTTGTGTGCGAGAGAATGTAGCATAATTGTGTGGTATACCCAATGTTCTTGTAGTGGTAGTTCATAGTTATCCCAAAAGCATGAAGCATTTTTTGCTCAAGAGTTATCGAGCACAGGGTAAAGCCTTGAATGGTCACCGTATATTGTTTCAGGTATTGCAGAAGTCCAGAGAAATTATTTGAATCATACCGATTAGTAATTAGTTATGCGCTTGAAAATTCCATATTTTCTTCATTTATATTTTTGATGTTTTTTATGCCCTCGCACATCTTGTGAAACATGACGGCGGGGAATATTGTACTCGGACAGACATACTTTGGTATGTCCTTCTGAGTTGGACAGTATGCCTCCAGCCATAAAAATGAAACCTTTTCATGGGAAAGTTAAACTTTAGAGAAGTGGCAAGAATGATTTGTCTCCGCCCCCTCCGCCTTCAAAAATGAACACTTTCCATGAACAACTTTGACTTCCAACTTTGGTTTACTACTGCGAGAGCATATTTGACCTTGGTGCCTCATTACTTCTAAGTTTTCCAAACCTTATACGGTAACCTCTAATGGAAAACGTGGATTAGCATTTGTATTGATTACGTTGAACTCGCGCAGTAAAAGAGGTAACCCAAAATATTCTCTGGTTCAGCGTCTACGTTGATTACCTGGGCGGAATAGCGGATCTTGTTTGAAATGAATAATGGCAACGTTTGTAATCATTACCGCAGTTATTGTGTTAATCAGTTACATCTGTCACTTGCTAAGTTGGTTCAGTGGTTGTAACAAGGAAAAGAACCTTTGACACTACATTTTTGTATCTACCTTGTTTAGCAGCTAAGACTCATCAAAGCCACGAGGGAAAGGGCGAAACGCATTCCATATATATTTTATGGTAGCATATTAAGGAATCATATATGTATGTTTTGGCTTTTTGGAAATTTCTATGCTAATGTAGTGGGCAGGTGATTGGCAAATATAATTCAGGTTCGCAAGCATTTTGGCAGAGAAAGGGTCGCCTCAGTAGCCCGAGGGCTGGGTCTAACCACCAGTAAATCCTGTTGGCTGTTTACTCACCAGAGATGGATTAACTCATAATTATTCAGGAAACACTAAGCTTGGCCATCCCTGCCTTTAAGACATTGGCTGCATTTACTGGAAATGGGATTTGCGTTGTTTCTCGTATTGCGTAGTATTATCGCAGAAAGTTCCCTTTTTACTTCACATCTGGAATGATGAACAATAATACCAAGCGAATTTGTTTAATGGGAAAAAATTGACGTCCTGCATTTCTGAGTTCAGTTGTCACTGAAACGGTAAGTGATCCGCGTGCCAACTACAAATAAGGACGATGATCGTACAGTACTTTTGAGTACCTTTAGTCCATATTTAACTAAATTACTAAACATCTCAATACACTTTAGCTTTAAATTTCAGCGCAGTTCGGTTTTTACAAGCCAAACTTTACAGTGCAATGAGTGCATGTTTACAAGGGGAGAGACAGTGTTCTTAACACGTCTTGATGTAACAGCGTGAAATGGAAAGATTTAAACTTGTTTATTTGTAAAATTCTTTGAAAGGAAAAAAAAAATCCCACGTACGACGGAATTAGGTATTGTTACATGTACTTTCACTACAAGAGGGTCTCGAATGAAAGATCAAAACAGTCTGAAGGGAAGGCACGGAAAACTTTTTTGCTTTGTTGTCATATTGTGCTTAAAGTAAGATATCTTGAAAACTTCTTGACTTATTTTTAAGTCCTTTCACTTTGGGAATAAAGTCCTTGTTGTAAATACTCAGTAAAAAATTAACTAGCAATGCTCAACTGTCATGATCACAAAATGGAGGAAAAGGGAGAAATCCGGGTGAACAGAAAATGGTAATGTCCGTCGAGCCTCCAAGGTAAAGGTAGGTACGCTGTTGGAGTTCCGAGGTTTTCAGAAACAACAATTAAATCGGCCCAACTTTTCACTCGTGAAACAAGCTGATCCAAGTCCCTTGCGCGGTTCACGCGTGATGGGGAATTTTTTGTAATTTTAAATTCCTTATTTTAAGACAGTGAATTCATTTTGTCTTCGGTGGTAAGATTTGTATTTTGGTATGTTTTAATGAGGAGAGTTGCTAATGTGGTCATACTAGTGATGACGATTTCATGTGTGATACAATTTATGTGTATTTTTTCAAAAACAGTCTCGCATTTTAATATATTTGCATTGGTATTGAAGTTGGGAATGAAAATTAGAGACAACAGCTGAATCAGCTTGTCCAGAAAAAGTTTCTCCTGAGTACTCCTGTGTGGCTGCATCATTGTGCATGAGAAATACACGCGAGCTACCTTTTTGTGTAAACTGCGCAGATTATTTTGGATGAAGAAATTTTAATTAGATGTCACAAAAGTAACTTCATTCATTGAATACTTTTGGTCATATTTGCCATGCTGGTAGGCACATTGATATAAGTAAAATACCAAGCTAAATTACCATTTGAAGTCTACTTGAAGGCCAAAAAGAAAAAAGGCCCACACACATAATTGGAAGACTGTATGATTTTGGCTTATCCTTTTTATCCTTTACCTTCTTTTTGTGTTGTGGCATTCTTTCTTTTATCCGTATGACATGACATTTTTATGTTTGTCTCCCAAAGCTATTGTTAAAGTTCTCTTTGAGCATGTGGACAATTCCTTTCAAAGATTGTTAGATTGGTGATACTTGTGTATACAATGCGCACCTGTAAACCCAGAACGTTTGAAAACATCCACATTCTGTTGCGGTGTGCATAAAAAGCTCTGACCAGGTCAGTTTAGAGTAAAATATTACACAGAATGTGAAAAGGTTGTGTAATTCAAGATTTCAATTGGTTTAATTGCCACATCGTGTCGCATAAGACCCCGAAAAAGAAGAGCTAAGTGAAGTAAATACGACCGTATCTGTGTAACGGCGGACTGTATTTTACTAGAAGTCAGTTCATTAAGTCATATTCAGTGGGAGATCTGATAAAAATTGATATCGATAGATATCTGATCAATGACGTTGGACATCTATTTTCGTCTGGCATTAGCCCAAAAAAAAAAATTGAAGGTGTTTTGGTCAGCAAGAGAAAGATGCTCAAGTGCACAAAGTACAAGCAGTTCTACGTCATTAAAGAAATTGAAATCATTAAGTGAAAAAATAAATTTAGGCGAAGAGAGATATGAATCGCAGTGATTTATTTAGTTCTGAATTACGCACGATAATCGTCAATGTAACATCGTCACAAAAATCGTTTTCCGAAGTGCCCATGCTAAGAGCCAACAAAAGTATTCTAAGAGAGAAAAAATTAATCAGTACACCTAGCTTCTGTGTATTTATTTTCTTAAATGAAAACATCAATGAATGAATATGTGCTTTCAGTGTGGGTAGAGATGAATTTGGAAATTTTTCCACAGTCAAGCATACATTGAGTGGAAGAGGCTATCGGGTTACGTCCCAAAGTGACTTCAGTTAGAAGTCATACCAATGTTATCATAGGAGATTGAAAAGGGGCCATCAAAACTGAATGGAAAAATGGGAAACCTCGGGATGCTAGCATTTGAGGACAGTCGGTACAATGTCTTCTGAAATGTTATGAGAAAAGGAGGTAGAGTCGTGTGAATTTCTCTCCAAAAAGAAGATGAAGTAGGGGCAAAAACTAAGAGCAAGGAACCTGTAAAAAAAGAACAATGTTTATGATCCATTGAATTTCATAATGTCTGAATATGTACACAAGCAAGTGGGTGTGTGGCTGTTTGTGTCGTCCGAAACAAAACATGGTAAACTCGTGCGTTTAACTTTCTTAAGCATGGGTCTGGCGGGTGGGAAAGTAGATCTAAAACACTTGAACATTGTGTGTGATTGTGATAAAATGGTTCCTATTATTAAGTTGCTGGGAAAAAAGCAAAGTGGCCACAAAATTGTAAACTATTTAAGGTCGTGGACCGGAAGGGTGAATGAAATGCACATCGGTACGTGCATGAACGTTTTTTTTTTACACTGAACATGTTGTGGGCCATATTTTGAGTGCAAAGCCTGCATAGAGTTATTGTCTGATGTGATCTTTTATGTGAAAAAAGTTGAGTGATTCTGTATTTTTCTCAGATAACATATCTTGCAGAATAATTAAAAAGGTGTATACAAATTAGAATTGACCTAGTCTACAACTTCCAGTGTAGTCATTAGCACTTGCCTATTCGCCAGTGGTGAGTGGATTGGTGAGCCAAATCTTTGTAGAAAACTTTTTGGGAGAATGAAAAATCATATCATTTTGAATATTGTCTCCCTACTTTGGTACTCATAGCTATTATAATCTATAAATATAATCTAAAATATTTAATTAATTGGAGTTATAGCTTGTTGTTGAAAGAAGAAATCTGGGCAAGTGAAATTCTATAGGGTGAGTTGATTTTGCAGTCACTCGCCTGGATTGGCGAGGGGCATCAAAGTCTAAGTGAACACACAGATCTTCGGATACAAATTTAAAGCGATGCAGCCGGAAAACAGTCTGTTGGCAGAAAGAGTAAATTCCTTAGGCAGTCATTGAATTTTCCTCGTATTTAAGATATAATTTTCTAGTCTGTCCTATTGAAAAGTTATGAAGTACACTAGTACTATCCTTAAAATGCCCTAAAAGAGCTTGTCGGTCAACATGAAGTCAAGTACCTTACTTGTAGATCAAAAACCCATGTCACTTTCTCTTCATTCATAATTTTAAAGGAATGTTCCATTTTGCCATTTTGAAAAATGACAGTAATTTATCAAAATAGCGTCAATTATCCTGAAAAGGATGTGGCCAACCACCTTAATCTTACGTTAATAGGAGCGTACAATGGTAAAATCCACATCTATATGATGTATACACACAGGCCTTGGGGCTAACCCTAAAATGGCCTCGTTTAAAGGTGCGTGTCAGGTTTATTAATGAGTTCTTTAGTAGTAATTTAGTGGACTGAAACAATGTCTATTGCGAAGGTTTACATGCTTTTGATGTTACAACTTTTTTAAACCAAACCTCAAAGTATGAACATAGTCATGGAGTATGACGATAGATTGCTAAAGTGATGTAGATGTTTCAGAAGAGATGCCTTTTTAAGTTGTTTTATCACGTGAACATTGCCTCACCTGATCTTGGGTCTGCCCTGAAGCTTTACACTTGAAGTCGTGTTTAAAACATGAAATAACTAATGTGTCGCGTCAAAAGGAAAATTATGATAATTGCCTTGATTAAAGAAAAAATTAAGAACGATTGTTTTCAGCATTGAAATTAACCGCAGGCATGCCCCATTTTAACATAGACTAGGGCTTAAACATTTTTTGATTTATCTATTTTTACTTCAGTACTACCAACGACGATATATGCATATGATGTCTCACTTCCTATGAACAGCAAAACAGTGCTGCACATACTGGCTGTCTGTATGACTAGACACCAGCATGTGTGAATGCATGCAGAAAGTTTGCAAAACGTATAATATTTAAACTTATTTTCTTACTATATTTATGAAGAAATTAGAAAATAATGGTAAGAAGTTTCATATCAAGGTATTCAAATGGTAAATAACATGATAAATAATACTTAAAAGGTGAATGGAATTTTACATTTGCCACTGGTTATTTCATACGAACAGCCACCATATTTTTCTGCCACATAGGAACATGTAGACAGTGAGACATCTTCCCCGCTTTTTGTCTTTAGCATTATTCTGGTGACTTTTTCTTTGTCAACCCGTCTCCAAAATACTGGTATTTTGACAACATTTAGCGAAATATGAGCCTGAAAGGTTACGTGTACTTTACCTTAAGTTGGGGTTAGGAAAGGAAAGATTCATTGCTGGTGTTGTTGTGTAAGGAAGAACTAAGCAAAGCAAACTCCAAAGACTTTGTGCAAAAGTAAAGTATCTTCTTAAGTTTCACATTTTGAATTCTACTCAATAAAAAATATGCAAGTAGTACATTAGGGTGACCTTAAAACTTCCTATGTGTGCTGCATATCTGATTGTAACTTTAATACACCATAAAGATATAGTGAAATTCCGAGCAACTTACAGAGCTTCACTTTGACTTTGGGGTTTGTTTGATTTGGATATGAATCATGTTGAGGTGTGTGGCGGTGTAAGCTATTTCCTTGATCAGTGTGTCAATATCATCAAGATAGGTTTTCTATTCAAATGTTATTTCTACGCCATATGATTCCTTCTGTAGTTTGCAATATACAACGTTGTAGAACGCTTCGCTTTGACAATACGAAATTCAAGTAACGCCTGTCTGTTTGGAAAAACCTTTTTTTGACACTTTTGACAAAAAGATCATATCTTCAAGGTGTCATAAATCGTAAGGCAATTGAAAAGTGGAAATATTTAACATTTTTGAGTTTCTTTGGAATTAAAATTCTGTGTAGTACATGGTTCGAGAATTTTTATGTGAAGAGGAAATGTTTGAAAGAACTTTGCATAACTCATGTTTTCAAATGATAATGGGCTTCAACGAAATTTTGAGATCTGAAAGTTCTGTTACACCCCTTTTACTCGGTCGTGATGAATTTACGTACACCAAAAGTACCTCAGTCAAATAACTTGTCATTGATTAAAGACAGAAAAGGGGAAACGGAGATACCAATCTGCTGCAATCACAACCTGAAACGACTGAACGGTTGAGAAAACCTGTTAAGGAAGCGGGTCATTTACACCTAGAATGTCAAGTTCCATTCTGATACTTCTGTATGCGTATCCTAATGTTTCAAGACTTTTTGTGGTCATACAATGCATTTTATTTGTCAATGGGTCGTGAAATTTCTCATACCCAATGCCTTCCGCGCAGGAAACGTTCACTTAACTGTTACAGCACATTTATTTTAATACCCATAATTGGAACTTGCTTCTCACTCAGGTCAAGGATGCATCAACTGGAGTTTATTGGGCTGGATCAGTGACTATCAATGGTTGTTGATATGTCATTGTATTGGTCCCCTGTAAAAGTTTTATACGGTATGAGTTTATTGTGTAGCGTGTATTCGCCATAATGGTACAGAGAGAGATTTTCTCAAGATTCAACTGCTCATCTGTGTCTATCCCCTGAATCACAGGCACCCTGCCAAATACGGTGTTCAAGAAACCGTTTTGGCCGATGTTGCAGTGACTGACAATAGGACACAGTACATGTTTAATAAAATGTAACTGGAATGTGGTTTAGATGGGTTGGTGGTACACTCATGGAGCTTGTGTATTGAACGTTGAGTTGCAATGTTTTTCCTTCATTGGCCTTTACTTCTTGCCACTTCCGTTTCAGCGTCGTAGGAAGGTGCAAAGGTGCACGTCGGATAAAATCTTATTTTCACATCAATGCTAAAGGCGTAGTAAACATAACTATTAATTTCAAGGCCGATTTTTTTTTCAGGATTTATGCTGGAGAAAAAAGCAATGTAAATTTGTCTGGTATTTCTAACTCTGTTACGAAATTAAATTAGTTTCAGCAGGAACGTTTTGTATGTGCCTGATGATAGGATTTAAATTAAGATTGTGATTATATACACACGCAATAGAAGCTCATATGTAGACTGTCTATTGGATAATTGCCTAACAATTTGTTTATTTCTTTCTTTTCAGAGTAAATGTATTACAGTCAGCAATGTAGAAGACACTGACAACGTCGTTAAGCGATGTCTGGATGAGTTCCATATCAAGGTATGCAGACGCATTGTGCATAAATAGAATACTTTGGTTTCAACAAAACATGTTTTGATTTTACAAAGGGTGAATTCCTAGGCTTTTGAGGATTGCCCTTATTTTACACCAAGAGACGGTGAAATTAAATTCATTTAACAGACTGTGTATTTCTGTGGAGCAAATTAACCGTAATTGAGAACGTCTCTTAAAATGAACCAAGGGCGTATGGCGGAGTAACCTGAGGGAATATGATTCACTAGTCGTTTGTGTACCTTTTGATATCAATGAGTTGTATTCGTACATATTAATCTATTAGTACTTTAAAAACGGTGCACGGACATCTACGTTTTGACAATACTCAAGGTTCTATAAATAACGTTGTGAACATTTTATCGGAGCACGTATCATCCATCACTGAGCAGTTGCCTCTGAGAACGTGATAACAACTAAAATGTGCTTTTGTTAGGCAAGTAATAATACTTTGGAGAGAAAACCTACTTCTTGACCATTTTGACAAAATAAATATAGCATTTCCTTTGAAACTATCTACCAGGAGATAATGGAAGACCCAGGTCTAATATGGATATTCCGTATGACGACCTGATGTACGTCTTGACACAATAAACAAGTTTATTAATGGGTCGATAATACTTGTTTTATCAACATAATTGATTTTAGGATGTAGGTGAAAAGGTGGATGACAATTGGTCTTTGTGCTTCATGCAAATAAAACATCAAGTCCGAACAATAACAGAATTGCTGTATAAATACTATATTTCGTGTGTTGTTTTGTAGGTATTTTTGGTGTATTCTGACGAGAGTATTTTGCGTGTAGAATAGATAACTTTCCCATTCCCCATAAAAAGTGGAAAATCTGACAACCGCCAGTTATTACCTAGAAGCGGAGAATAACGGTGGTTCATCCGCAAAAAAATAAACTTGTATAGAATTGTTTAAAAATCATCGTGATGATATCACAAAAGTTGTTGGTGAATTCTTTGAAACATCCACTGACGTTGATGTGAGTAATTTTTGTACTTTCAGACTGGCGATGCCAAGGATTACCAACTATGGGTTGTAGCAGGCAAAGAAGAGACTCCTTATCCGCTCATAGGTAAATATCTACACTTGGTACAAGCGAATAATACATGGTAGATAAAACAGGTGTTCATAGTTTCATAGATGTCTGTTCATGCATTGTTGGGGAAAGGCGGATTCAAGTTAAAATATATGAAACGCAAAGTAAGGATTTTGTGGGGAAACATGACAGGAATATCATTACTAAATGTTGATAATTCAACAGAATGCGTGCATGTTTGAAATGCATTGGGTAAATAAATGCCATGAAGTCCTGTTCCAATGACTTTGGGGCTTCCGAAGGAGCTGATCTTTGAGGAGACCATATTTTTTATATGTGAGAAATAAGGACAATCTCTGCGTACTTACCACACTTATAGATCTAACGGTTTTGGTTGTATCTAGGCCCATAGCCAAAGGAAAATGTCTTCCTTCTGAACTCTGAGCAGTGGTTGTTCCTTAGTTTTTGTAAGTCTAACGAAAGGATTTTCTTCTCTATTTATCGTTCCCCGTAGCAGCGCTGCGCTACGGGGTACCATAAAAAGAAAAGAATTACCTTTCGTTAGACTTATATATTTGTCGGGTTCGCCTTGCTCTGTACAGACTCAAAATTTGTCAGAACACCCACCCCCCCTGCCCCCACCCACACACACAGAAATATGGGACTTTGCATTTTTGGACACCCCATCCCCAAATATGGAACTTTGTAATTTTGTCAGTTTTTGGACTCAGAAACAACTGTTGGAAAGTGGACCAACTACCCCCCTCCAAATATGGTACTTTGTAATTATGTCAGTTTTGAACTCAGGAACAAAAGTTGGAAAGTGGGTCAACAGTACCCCCCCCCCCAAAAAATACGTGAATTTAAATATTCATTACAGACGTACATTCTGGCTATTTGAAATGTTCTACAGGGACTCGACATACCTGAATTGTTGCAATTGATAGTCAACTATCATGTAAAAGTCATAAACTACTGATTATGCTGCCACTTCCACTGGTTTGACATCATTGAGAACAATTCACTGAGTAATGATTAGGTCGTTTATATTTCCTAATCTGCAAGGGGACCGACCATATAACCATAAAATAAAGCCAGATATTGCCAGTGTACTAAACAACAGATTCAGGTGAATTTTTTGTTGCAAGAAATTCAAAAAGAAAGAACACTTGCGAAAAGAGTTGCAAAGTATTTCTCTGCAAATATGAATTAAAATGCGATGATGAATTCCATTTGGACCTGTATCGCTAAAGTGTATTCCACTTTTACCCGCAGCGTGAAAATGTGATGGAATGCGTTCGTTTAGAGATATTATTAGTTAGAATGATATAAATGAGGTTCTGCACAGTGCGTAGATCCGCAGCAATCCATTGTGTTCTCTGTTATCAAGACACATAAAAATTTATTAGTGCCGTACACTTGTAATCTCGGTTATATTGTCTAAATGACCAGTTCGAGAGGAGGAATTGTAGTAACTGATTGTCAGGAAAAAATGACAAATATAAAACATCCTGATGGATTGATATTTTACCACTTGAGAGTAACTGTTTAGCTAAATGCAAAGAAAAAGTTACCGTAGTAATTGTTGCTGTGCCTCATACAATAAAAGCTGTAAATCTTTGTTTTTGAAAGAAACGATATGATACCGTCTAGATTTTTCGGTACGGCTACATATCCACCGAAAGAGTGGCGTAAAAAGAATCGCAGTCTGCGCAGCAAGCTGTTGTTTCGTAGTCTGCCAGATGCAGATGATATAACAGAGCCGGCTGACAATACCCTGCATGTAAGCGCGGGTTACAGAGAAACGATGCATGAAAGACGTTGTTCCGAAGGAATGTGCGAGGAACATGCGGATGAAGACGTCGAAAAGACGCAGTTGAAGGAGCGAAGTTCCCTCCCGACCGTTATTAGGAGCAATGAATCTCTGCAACTGAAGCGGTGGTACTACATGCAAAAGAACCGGTCTTCTGCGTCGGAAGAGCCATGTTCTCCAAAGGATATAATAAAAAGCAAAACGGATACGTTAAAGCGATGGTTTTCACTTACAGGGCACGAGCAACCGTATTCTATCAAGATGAGCTACGTCCGAGATGCGCTGGGAAATTCTGACGACATGGTGCAGGCTATGGATGTTGATGAAAACGAGGTAGCGTCTCAGATTCAATTCATCTTGAGACCTACGAAGAAGGCACCAACTAAAGTCAGTTTAGGTATGTGAGACAAGTTTGCTTTCACTGTCAAAAAAAAGAAATGTTTCAGTAATTTAGGTTCATCATTTTGGTAAATTTAGGTTCAATAATTTGTGAAAATTCGCGTTGCTGTCCGTTTTCCGCGCCTTGAAGACAACAGCCCTCAAAATCCACAGTTATTATGAGCCGCTAATTTATTTGCAGAGGAAACGAGCAACAAGAGGAAAAAGTTCAAAAAGTCTCCGCTTATTAATCTTTTCCGTAAATCTCGCGGGTCCAACCAGGAATCCTCTCAGGAGTCGACGTCACCTCCAATGCTAACGCCCAGCGGAAAACTGTTTGGACACCCGTTACCTGAACTATGTGAAGATGATATCCTTCCTAAACCAATACTGGTTAGAATTTTTTTCATTATTGTAACATTTCAACAAGTTTTACTGACAACTTATTCATTTCGGTCCATGTTCTGTGTTCATGCAAATGACATTTGTCGCGTCAGTTTTCCGCTGTTGTTTTATTTTTATTGCAAGTAATTTTGAAGAAAAGCATAGCCAGCAGATTATAGAAAATTAATTACATCAGCAAACAACAGGCATTATTTGCCAATTATGGGTACTTAAACTTGTGAATCTGAACAGAAGGGCAGCAAGTCATACTTCACGTTTTCTTATTAGTTTTCTTTTCTCACAAGGACCTATTATTTTATACAAGTGCCGACATTTTCTTACTATTGTACTCAGACGTTTTTACCAAAAAGCAAGTCATTGAGATTCATGGGATGTAATTGGCATTTTATTGTTCTCTTTTTCTTTGGCTTCAACCAGACACTGATACAA
Organism: Haplosyllis leylae; assembly: GCA_038406175.1. Taxonomy (NCBI): domain Eukaryota; kingdom Metazoa; phylum Annelida; class Polychaeta; order Phyllodocida; family Syllidae; genus Haplosyllis; species Haplosyllis leylae. The sequence goes on along the minus strand of JBCAUG010187448.1, from coordinate 19,324 downwards.
GTGGCTCTTTACATGGTGCGTGTGTCGCGGTGCATTTCTTTCTTACGCAATATACGATGAGTAAGGTACTCTGAAGTTAGTGACAAATTTTAAGGATGTACTTCACGGTACAAAGGCTCGATTCATTGAATGGGCGATGATGAAAGTATGTCTTTAAGAAATGACTGCACACGAATATTAAGAAGTCATAATGTAATTTTGTACTCAAAAAACGTACCTCAGACTTTCAATTTCTTCTGTGGATGACAACTAGATACTGAATTGTCATTTTAAAAAAGTCAAAATGCGACTGTTACAATTTTGTATTTTTAGCGAAACATAGTTTTGTATTATTATATTACTTTTTCTCAGCAATTTCTTTTTATGTCTGTTTGAGAAGGAATAGTCTGTCAGATGAAAAAAAAATGAAATTAAATGCAGTGAACGCGAGAACAGTGAAGTGTGCTCTGAAAAGTTATGCAATTTAAATTGTACAAAAAATTTTATCTTCTCAATTGCCTACTTGTATGAATCTCAAGTTTGAAGTATTGACCAAGATATGCTCAGCAAAAAAATACTCCACATGTAATTTGTCAACCCATTTTTACTTGATCCCTTGATCTTGACAGTCACTTCCATTTATTCAGTTTTCAATATAGCGTAAAAGTTACAAACTGTAAAACTTCTTAGTACTTATTACTTTTACCTTTTGAAGTATGTTTTATAATGTTTATTGAGGTTCACGAAAGTCTAAGAAATAGGACGCGGAAAGTCGATCACCTGTGCAACCTCGGTCAAGTGTCTTCAAATACACGTGATCCGTTCATGATTCCTGGGATAGGTCACCGTCACAAATTTAATGTCACGGTCATTAAACTGTGACAGTGAACAGAAATACGGAGTGCTCCTTTCTCTATCTGAACACATAAATTTACCAAACGAACAAAGCTACACTTGTGACTCTATTTTACATGCATAAAATATCAAGAACCCAGGCGTAGAAATACTTTTATCAACACAATTTTTCCTCTTGCAGGATCTGTTATATCAACTATTTCTTCACGGCCCCTTCACTACGGGTATATTTCGCAAAGGAGCGAACCAGAGACAGTGTCGAGAGCTCCAGGAACAACTGGACAGTGGGCAGAATGTCCAATTGGAAGATATCCCGATCCTGGTTATTGGAGCCACTTTCAAGGTACGGATGTACACATGTCACACAAGTCCTGATATTTTGAAAAACAGACGCCCACGCTATCATTATCGGTAACGTACGACTAATGAATGTTACCAAGTCGATATTGATCTTTTATAAATTTTATTTTCCGTCGCAGATATTTCTGAGAAGTCTTCCAGACTGCGTTTTTCAATGTGAACTGTACGATGAATGGTGCGATGCTGTAGAGAATATAACCACTTGCACGACCCAAGCAACCGATAGCTGTGTGATCAATGCATCACCATCCATTACCAATGAGAAGACTGTTCACAGAATAAAAAAGTAAGAATTGTGTTCCAATACAGTGAAACAATTTTCAATTTCAACTTGAAATTTGTGCTCTTCTGGGTGTTTGTTATCTTTCCCAAAATAACAGAAATTGGTTCATGCAAAAAGCATTCTGCAAATGAGTTAACTACAGATTAAATAAGCAGTTGAATAACAAGAGTACTGATGAAAGTATTTTAATCGCTCAAAATGTTTACTCGTTCTTTTTTGCAGAGTCATGGAGAAGGTACCAAAGTGTCACGTGGGTTTAATTCGTTACGTAATGTGCGTCTTGCACCACATCACCCACCGCAGTGAGGACAACCAGATGACGAGTATTAATCTCGGTATATGTATCGGACAGAGCCTCTTGTGGCCATCATGTTCCGCTGATATGGCTGCGCAGGCGGATGCAGCTCGACGAGTCCCACTGTTCGTACAGTTTATGATTGACCATTGTCAAGAGGTACGTCAGAATATTTTCCTAATTTAACAGACTCAAATGTCTGAGACAGTGGACGAAACTTTTTTCCAGCGATATACTGTGATTTGTCACACAGACTGGCCTGTGAATATTACACATTGAACTCAAATTTGACGGCCGAAAATTTTGCAGATATTGGGTGATGACACAATTTATTTGTTCGGAGAACCAGCTCATCAGAAGTCCCGACCAGATTCATCTACCGATTCTGACTCGATGCATTCAATGCTTAGCCTCCAAGAACAGCATGGTAAGTTCAGATTGTAATTGCATTCTGCATTATATCCTTCGCTTTCTTACAAACTGAATTATTTTCTGAATATTCTATTGTTTATCGCTGAGGCCCCTGTGCTTTTTTAGGTGGACTGAGCAGAAGAATCGGCTCATCGCTGGATAGTCTGGACACGAGTGAGATGGAAACGTCAGCGTTACTCAAGACACATTTGTTTCAAACCAATCTGAGTCGTGATTCTGGCCTGACGTCCAGCGACACACAGCTGTACAGCGAACACATGGAGCCGCACGCCATCCCAGCCACGGACCTACAGGTCCGCAAGAAGTCCCTCACTCGTAGCACTTCACAGTTTGATGAAGTAAAGCCAAAGCAGGAAGAACCCATGGTGCTTAGTAACAGTTATGATAGTTCGCTCAATGTAGCTCGGGAGGTTACAGGCGACATACCACCACCAGTCCCCCCGCCTCGGAAGAGCAGGCGCAAGGCCCCAGAACCCCCGGTCGATGTGAGGCCTTTTGGTGGTTATAACGGTGCAAATGTGCAATTGAAAGAGAACTCTAATGAAGAAACGGTTGTATCTACCTCAAATAATGCTAAACCGAATCTGACGATTTCAAAGCAGCGATCTAGTGAATCCATAGGGAGTAGTTTAGATGACAATACGGGGTCGGTTGAGTCTGGTGACTATCCAGATGGACTCCAAGTAAATCCTGTTAAAATGGATACGTTACAGTGCAATGATTATGGAGAACTACGTAAATCTGCAAGTGGTGCCAAAATTTACCTTGATGAACAGTTAATAAGTGACTCATCGCCAAGTGGCAATCATAGACAGAGTGCGTCTAATGTTACCAATAGTTCTAGTCTTCCTTTCAAACAAAACGATCACAAAGACATAAAGAGAACCCCGCCTCCAATGAGGGAACCTCCTTCATACGAGGAGAGTGTGCTCAGAGCCCGGGGTAAAGCTGCGGAAATAAGAGCAAAATCGGCAAATAGAAGCAGTTGGAATGAACACACGCCAAAACAGGGTCATGTTGCACATGTTCATCCGCATCAATCTAAGCACGACACTTACAGGTCCGCAGACAATTTACATACTATGCATCAACGAACTGAGCCGGCAGATGTTGCAGATAGATACTCTTCTATGCAAGAATTACACAGAGACCATGTATCAAAGTCAGATGGAGGTGCTTACGTTCATGCAAGTCCAGTTTCCGGTGGTGGGGATGGGACACAGCCACAAATTATGTACACTGCACCAGAGCCAGACCATTCAACTCGAGACCCAGTACTTAAAACTCTCCTCGCCGAAGGTGAGAACAAGGAAGAAGTAATGCGTAAGGTGCGAGTTGGTATGACGGCTAAAGGTGGTGACATTTTCCCCAAGCACATGAGAAGTATCATAAGGCACAGCTTACATGAAGATGAATTGACGAGTCACCACAAAGGCTCTCGTGGTCGAGTTATGCGCAAGATGGGAAGCATGGACGAGGGGACTTATCAAGTAAAGCCTCAAAGGAGCGAATCCTTTGCCACTCGTCAAAAACCGCCAGAAATGGCTCGTTTAGGAATTAGTCGGTCCGTGGAGAAGTCAGCGAGTGATACGAGCGTTGTCGATCAATTTGAAAACAATGCCAAACGCCACGGCTGGAAGAGACCATCCAAACCACCAACATACCAGGAAGCCATTCAGCGAAAATCACTTCTAAAAAGCGGTTTGCCCTTATATCAGGTTTCGCATCAGGACGTAGAACAACAGAGAGAGAAGAGTTCAAGAGCCGCACAGCTGTACCAAGAGTCTATGAAGCGTTATGAGCTTCAAGCTGAAGACCCGACTCAGGGTCGTGCCAACGAGGGCCATATCCCCGATAATGTGCAGTTGGAATCAAGGTCGGTACGGCAACAACCAGCAGTGCGTCAGAGTGATGGATCTTACAGGCGGGAGCCCCCACCAACACGTCAGATTGATCACGGATCGAAGACTGGGATCGACGCTCGTCGTCAGCAACAACAGCTTGTAGACTTGAAGAGACGCGAAAAGAGAGAAACAACTCCATCTGACCAGCAAAGAAAGCACAGAGACTATCATGCTTCAAAGGAAGACGAACGATTTAACAACGGAATACAGCGATACAACGTCTCTCAACAGCAGACTGAAGAAGAATATTCATCAAAAGTGCAGAGGCGGGGCTCAGACCCCAGGAGCAGAAACGCCAACAACAGAAACAGGAGAGATCACTCCAATTCAAAGGTGTCGTCATCGTCAGAAAATGATTCTTGTCGAATCCAGCAGGGTTATTCTGATGAGTACAACACGAAGAGAGAGCATGCTCCCCGGCAGCAAACTCCACCGCACCGCCAAACTAACAACAAAGAGAGACACGGGAAGAGGAACAAATCAAGAGACCAGCGTCTATCCGACACTGGACTCGACAACAATAAGGCGAACGAGATGCATCGACAAAGTAGAAGTGGTCTAACCAGAAGTAAGAGTGACTCTTCGGAACATATTAACAAAATTGGGCGCTTCAAGGAGCTGCAAACACTTGACAGTAACATTATCGAGCAGTACAGGAAGTCCATGTTAAACGCTGAAAATGAGGCACTGAAAGACCAGAGTTCTGCTGGAAGGCAAAGACGCAGGTCAATAAATTCAGTGCGCAATCGTGATTGGCATCGAGATTTAGCTCAGCAATACAGTGACGTGTTTTACATGCCCCCACCAGAGACTAATAATAATAACAAGGTTATATATGCCTATGCTGGTAGGGAAGGTGTTAACAATGAAAACCAGATGGATGAAAGACCTAAAAGACGGTGGCAGCCTCCGGTGCATCCTTCAAAAGATTTGATTGTTGTTAATAATAACAATAATCAGTCCCAAGAAAGACAAAATAGTGTGAAGAAAGAAAAAGGCAGAAGAAGCATGCCTGCGAACTTCACCAATAGGAGTACTGTTGAAAGTCGTCAAGAACAGTCAGTGGGTGGGGGTAAAGAAAACAAACCAGTAGTGAACGTTGCCGTTCAAGACTGGAGAGATGAAATCTCTACTGATGCTGGATTCATTAATGTGAAAGAAAGGATAAAAGAATATCCATTAAATTTTTCGTCTCAGTCAGAACGACAAACTGATGACAATGCAAAGCCCCAGCATCAGCATCACAGGGTTCCTGCACCTGCACAACAGCATCATCAAGTACATGCTCAATCACAGGTTTATACCCCAAAACAGTCACATGTAGTTCAGTCCCAGGCAGCCGCTTACCAGCACAAACAAGTAGATGCAAATAGAAACGTTTATCCCCATTCGCATAGAGGGTCGCAGGTGCAGGCCCATGTGCAAGGTCATTCACAAAGAGATTCACATGTGCAGCAGACTCATGTACAAGGACCACCGCCAATAGAACAGGATCTAGAATCTGAAGCTGGACTCACATGGAGTGTAGCCAAACTAAGAAACCGTTTTAGTCAGGGAAAGAGCAGCAGTATATTTTACGACCCGACAAGTCAACAAGACAAAGACAGTAGACAAACGGGGAAGAAAATAGCAAGAGAGGCTACCAACGCCAACGCCAATGAAGAATATATTTAAGTTATCTGAAAAAATAATCGTGTTATTCTTCTGATTTTGTTTACACGTGTACATCAAAGCGTTCCGTTGAATGTATTTTTCGATTTAAAACGTTCTTGTAGAGGTGCAAATGAAAAAATCAGCACTTTTTGTTCTTAATTTTCTATTTGCACGGAGAAAGCCTGACTGCAGTTTTGTACAAACGTTTAAGTTAATTATATCCGTTTCTGTTTAATTTGTATGTTGAAATGTGTACACATTATCTTGCCCTCGAGATTTTTGTGACCTCCATAACAGTTGGCTGAGTTCATACAATTAATTGTCATTGTTAACTTACTAATCTTTAACAACCAAAGTTTCTACATGGTGCCGACCAAGTAAATGTAAGCTTGACAACAGCACATCAGTGACGAACCTCTTCATGATACTCGTTTCAATGTGCACCAACCAATACAACATGTAACACAACTGCCTTTCCCGATGTTTATTTAAACAATGAATATTTACATTTGATAACAAGACGGTCCTCCTGCGTGAAGGCAAGAGGTGTACCGCTCGTGGCGTAGCATCATTCGGGGGTTGGGGGTACCCCCTGTCCTGGCCGGGTGGGACCCCAGTCTTACCTGGAGTACAAACCCCGTTCCCCCACTGGGACCTGGGATAGGACCAGGGACAGGACTAGGGGTACTCCCTGAAAAGAACCTGGGACTAGAGGCTGGTGTCCCCCCAGAAAGGACCTGGGATCTGTGAACCTGAGGCTGGGACACCTGTGAAAACATAAGTTTCCCGTCGTACTACGTGCGCGGGCGGTAAAAACTGTACCGGAAACGTTAAAGACTCGAGATGTGTCACAGGTATTGGCATTGTATGGCATGTCTGCGTCTCTTGTCCCGGCTGATCGTAATATTCGACAACCTGCTGACTTGACTCGGTATGTAAATTTTGCCTTAATCAACCCTCTCGCTTTAAATGACCACCGCCTTTCGAGGAAATACCATGTAATTTTCCCACCAAGAATAAATTGGAATACTTTTGTACAAAGAATTTCTCCAGAGACCGACCCTCCCTTGCGACTACTTCTGCTACTGTTGTCACTAAATGATAGTAAAAGCAGCATGCGTATTGCACGCACAGCAACAAATTGAGGGTGGGATATTGGTTGTAAAATAGGTTAACTCGGGCCAAATACAAAGAAACATGTTGTTTCGTCCCACTTTATGGTTAAATATGTTGAAAGATGGCATCTGGTCAGTTGCTTTTGTTTGTATTTAAAAAAAAATAGGATCAGTACAAAAAAGTTTAATTGTAACGTGCCATGTGATGAATTTGCGCAAACAAATGTGTGTCTCGTACGCTTAATTAAATAAATACTCGCACACTTGTAAGCTGATACATGTGTCTTAACACTGAACCCAGATTGTAGTTTGTTTCAACTAAAGATTAAGTCTACTTAATAAGAGAAAGATTATGCGAAAAAAATGATTGCTTGTGGGATACTGCTGAACATAGGTGCAAACCGGTAATGCCTGACCAGCGACACATGACACATTGTGGGTCTGCATCAGTTAGTGTTAAGATGGCTTGGTGCCTTTTAATTTCTTCTAATGTAAACATTCTGAGATTTCAATAACGGTAAGAGGAGAAGCGACTGACCAGGTGGATCTTCAACCGTATGTGTGATAATATTATTTTTTGACTTGTTTGCACCTTTTACACGAATGCAATGTTTTTACTAACGATGTACATCTATCAGGGTTACATAGTCCTAACATTAGGGGTCATTGTTAGAGATGACAAGGAAAGAAAACAAAAATGTAATAAAATTGAAAAGTGTAATTTTTTTGTCAAGTGAAAGGTCCTATTTCGATGATGTGGATTTGACCCAAAGGACAAGACTTCCGTATATTGTTGCAAACCGAACAATTGAAACACATGTGCCAATATTTAAACATACAAGTTGCTATTAATGTAGAATGTTCAGATTAAGCAGTATAACATGCTTATCTAATAAACTAAACTTATTACAAAGTACATACCTGTTTCTAGTGAGTAAATAACTTTCATCCGTTCTTAATCGAAAAAAAAATCTCGTTAGTTTGGACAGGCAAGTTCAATATAAATATGTAATGGGTCTCACAGAGTGAGTTCATATGGGAGCAAGTCCCATTCCTCCACAAACCTCATCAAACAATTGTCCAAAGTAAATCGATTTACCTCAACGACGTAATAATTTTATCGCTTTATCAGCAATGTACTTTTCCATCACAGTTCGCAACAACTCGGAAGGCCGTTCAGTGTTGAACATATTTCCAATGTTTCATGTTACACTGTATTAAAAATTTAGGTCTTGATGTTACTCTTTCACGCCACTACATCCAGAAAAATGTTATTTCGAACGACTTGCTTCATAAATATACGCCAAAATTAGAAAACCGTTAACTGTTTGAGACACTGACATATCGTCAACTTTCTTTGTATGATAAACTATCTGTTTGTGTGTGGTGTATACTTTATGACCCAGGTCTTTCATCACTTATATGGGTAAAACGAAGAAAAATGTCTAATTTCTTGGCCCAATTGCACGTATCAAAACAGCTAAGATTTTCATTTTTGCTTGACATAAACACAAATATAAATTTGTTCTTATGTCTTCGCTTTTTAGGCTGCTGGAACGAAGTAGGACAGTAAACTGGGAATGAGCGACTGCTGAACTGACTAAACTGCATTTACGGTATAAAAGAAGCCAGTTTGATCCATGACTGCATCTACCACAAGACACGAAGGTCAGTGGCTCTCTGGATATTCACTGAGATTATCACTCTATAACAGGAAATGAAATGTCAGTTAATCCTGCAGAAGGTTCTGATGGAGAGTGATAAGAAATCCCGTGGTTATCGAAGAACGAGTCGCCCACATATGTAGAAAGATGTTGAACTGTGGCATTGAGTTTCACGCAAAAAAAGAATGCCAAAAGAAAGCCAGAAATTGATTTTTGATAATAATAGTACAGTGTCTGCATTACACTTATTATTTCTGGTGTACTGTTAGGAATTCTTGAACAGCTTCAATTTAAAAGAATTTTTAAACTTACGCACACGCACTATCATTCAGACTTGCTGACTAAACATCAGAATAGAAGGAAAACAAACGGAATGAGTCTTGCATGTCTCCGCCTCCTTATCCGTATCATCATCTCTTCATGCGAACTTCCCTGTCTGAGGTTAACATTTCATTTCCATACATCACCATCGAAGCATCTAAACGCTGTCCACATTGCTCCCAGATGACTAGTCATTCCTCTAGTAAGGGCCGCACATTGCCGTGCAGTCCTTATTTCAATTAAAAAGCAATCCTCAAGCGACTTCATCGGGTTTGATGGCTGGAAAATTAGTTTGATCATTCCATCATATCAAGAAATCCTTCTCCATTGGTGTTTTGAAATTACTTTCAGGAATGACTCGCCACTTTCTTTGAAGAAAGTTTTTAGTCGCGTCGTTTCAAGAGCGGAGCGACTTATCTTCTATGGTGTCTGTGTGAAACTGCGATTGCTTGCTTATATGTATGTATGCCTACATGCTTGCTTGTAGACATTTCCAGCCCCCTTCATCTCACTATTCGTATCTTTTTTCATTAATCTATCTTTTCATCAACCTCTTCATCTTTCTCTTCATCTACCTAATTTTCATCTCATTTCTATGCAGATTTGGCTTGATACATTTTGGACCGCTTCATCTCACGCTTCATCTATATTTTCATCTGCCTATCACATCATCTCTTCATCTCTCTTTAACTCTTCATCTCTTCATCAACCAACCTAAAACAAAGTTACAGTTCAGTCACAGAATCAGATAGGGCGCGACACAATGCTAGTAAGCATTTTTGTCTCTGGAAAAGGGAGATTTAATTTAAAAAGGGAGTTTTGAATTTCATTTTTTTAAATACCAGCTTTAATAAACAAATAAATCTCCTTAGTTTGCTCAACGTGTGCACTATGATGACCAGCTGTCAGGAATAATAGAAACATCTTGAGTACAATTTGCATTTACCTCAATGCTTTTTACCAATCAATCTTACCTTGTTATGGAAAGTGATTGGAGAAGTCCTCCATATTAGTGCTGGTGCCCATTTCATTGCCTCGAACGCTAGGTCTGTGAGTGGTCAAATTAGGACTGATGAAAGTGCCATATTGAGTTAATGTCTCAATAAAATTCTTTACAGAAAACCTCTCAGGTGAGTACAGTTGGCGCTGGTCATGCTGGGTTTAAACAGTTCTGTGAAATTAAAGTCTGTTTTCAGAATTAATCTGTGAACAGATCACCTAATTATGTAGTTAACGACTATAGTTAACAGTGACTGCAAGTAATTGTTATAAAGATTTTTCAACATTTATTCCCTTTTCTGGGTAACAATGTTATGTGTGTGTTAAATATCCCATATTAATTATTCACTGTTTTAGATAAGAATGTTACTTTTTAGTCGCTCCGCGTCAACAAGCGGAGCGACTTATCTGGTCACTATGGCGTCTGTGCATGAGGAAGGTTGTTGCCTTGAATGCTTGATTACTTGCTTATTTCAAAAATTTCATTGAACTTCAAAAATCCCCAAACCAAAATGTGTTACAGACCATTCTGAGCAACTTCGATTTTTTTTACCCTGGAACCCCCACCCCCACCACCACTGAGATAACACCAGAGTTGGCTTGACATAAATTAGGACTTAACATTTGTTTTCAAATTTTTTGTTCAAATTTTGTTTTTGATTCTTTTTGGCTTGATACAAATTTATATAAGTTTTTTTTGGTTCAAATTTTTATTTTCAAATTAAAAAAAACATTTTTCCTTTTGTTAACAAAATGTTTTCCCACCAGAACAAAAAGTCATCCAGATTCAAAATGATTTGAGCTAAAAATTATACCACATACAAACGACTCCAAGTGTGGTGCGACACAATGCTTCTAAGCATTCTTGTTTGTTAGTATGCCTTTATCATCCGGTGCAACATTTGTCCTGAAAACGAAAGCTTAGGAATTTAAAATGCATGAGTTTTAATGAAAAAATTTACATTACATATTCGCCTCTCAAAATAAGTTTTATTTCAGTTGAACATGGTGACTAAATCTCCCAAGATTCGCGATAAGTTCAGTTCACTACTTTTTACCAATCAAATCAAGCAATTCTGTTACCCTGCAATGATCTGCTAAGCCCATCATATTACTGCCAGTGCCCATTTCATTTCTCCAAAGATCCCTTGAAGGATGCAATGAAATCAAATTACCATATATTGACATTTTGAAAGATGTGCCTCAGAAAAACCGTGTATGTGTTGCCAGGTGTGTTGACACAGAAATCGGTTGGTTTAGTTTGTAACCATAGTTTATCTCATTGTGTTCGTCTGAAGGAGGAACTTTCAAGTTCTAGATTTCATACTTGTGTTAATGAGTTCAATTAGACAAATTTTGTTTTAAAGTACAATAATGAACTTTGCCACCAATGGTGCCATACTAGTCTTTGAAAAAATAGCCATGTGTAGACTTGTGATGCTTATTGATGATTTGCACCTCTCCTGAGGTTAAACATTAGTTATGCCTATTCTTTACATGGATTAGGCTCCACAGGGTTATTTCAAACAATTTCTAATAGATCATTTGCTACACATCCTTGGATTAGTGTCTAATCACTACACAGTGATCACATGCACACATCACCCGACCTTTTAGTAGCTTGTCATAAGCCTTTGTCATAAGTCCTAGTTATATCCAACGAATCCTAGACTAGAGTGCTAGTTTAAGTGATATTCCAACCTTCTCAGGTACACCCAAATTGCTTTTAAAGTAGTTTCTTTGCAAAAGAAGGTTTAGAATGTCCTCTTCTGTGTAGGAGTGTACTAAATTATAGAGATGGGTATATCTGATTTAGAAAGGGAACTGCTTCCCTTAGTTTACTTGATATACTAGTGATTTGGCTGACCCTATGTAAGGGTAGTTCCTACCAAAGCAAAGGACCCCCGGATTAACCACTAGACTGTTGTTAAGTACCATACGTTGACAGCAGGAACTTCTCAGATACCATACATGTGGTCTTCACACTTCTGTGAGTGGGAACACCCAAATTGAAGCATTTGGGAAACTGTCACTTAAAGCATGGTCGCAAGAGGCATGCCATCTGTAGTGTATCCAGTCCCCTATCCTGGCTGAGAGGGTACTCTTATCTGGGGAAGGTATCCTATCAAGGGGTATCCCTATCCTGGGGGTACCCCCTAGGCATGACCAGGGGGTCCCCCTCTGGACAGGACCAGTGACAGGACTACGGGGTACCCCTAGGACCCAGGACAGAACTTTGGACAGGACCAGTGGCGGGACTACGGGGTACCCCTCCTGTTAACAGAAAAATGCCTGTAAAACATTACCTTCCCCATCCTTCGGATGTGGGAGGTCATTATCTTTTGTCACTTCATAACTTTAAGGGTCGGTTCATGTATAATATAAAATGACTATCTGTTCGTATGTACAATATTTGAAGATATGACTTTAGAAATATCAGTAACTCCTTTGCTTGTCAAAAGAATCTTCCTCGGGATTAAAAGGCATTTCATTTCCTGATGTGAAATGATAGTCTTGGAAAATACGTCAAGAACCAACTGTCATTAGGCTAACAACTCGAAGTCATCTGACTAACTTTCACGATTTATATGTGGGAGTCTCTTTATAATAAATTTGCACGCATTTTCTTTTAGGACAACAGAGTAGGGGTTAGATTTTGACGCTGTTGAAAATAAATAAAAGCCATAATGTGAAATTATCATGTAAAACTTTCGGTTGTGTAGTGTTATTGCTGACTCATAGAACGAGCCCATTACTTTGGAGGAGGGGGTGGGGCGACACATTTTGGATTAGACAAAATCCTGATTTCGTGCAAATTAGCCCCAAACCTCATCTACAATCGGACCACTTGTTAATATTTGCATGATTTATGATGGACAAATGTTCTGTTGGGGAGCAAGTTTGGGGCTTGAGGGTGATGCCATTTTTGAATGTCATATGTAAAACAACGTCGAACCAACATTTGAAGAGCTTTCACGATAAAACATTTAACATTCTTGAAGGTATTTCCTTAAAAGAGAAATTGTAAACGGGCGAAATGCGGATGACAAGCTAACAAAACTGCTTCTTAACTCCTCAGACTTATCCAGTCTTGAGGTATTGAAGTTTAATCGACTTCAACTAAGCTCTGTGATTGACCATTCATAGACTCGAAGATCTGTGGCAATGAAATGTCCACAAGCACTAATATGAAGGACTTCCCCAACCATTTGCAGTAACAAGGTAGAATGGATTGGTAAAAGCTGTGAGCCTAATGCACCTTACTTCTCGAAAATGGGCTCCATGTGAATAACTAAAATTCAATTCAATCAAGTGAATACGCGAAACAGCCCTCGTTTATCTGAAAGGATCCAATGATCCTGTATCACTGTCATTAAGAAAATGAACATAATTCAACTCAGGTTATTTTATTTTCAATAGATGTCTGATTTGTCAAACAATCAACCTGAATTAGAGCCACTATCATGATTCCGAATTTGATGAAAAAGTTCTTTGATGATCTGGGACACATGAGGAAAATATAATTGTAGATTTATAACAATTTCGTTGTTTTCTTTCACAAACTGATTTCGAATTTCAATTGAGCCATCAAACGATTTTCCCAATGTCTTGTGGAGAAAATGTGAAATGGTTGTTTCTGGAAGTAGCTTTGGGCTAAATTGATCAGTGATTGAAGAAAGGATTCAAAGCTTTGAGTGGCCACCGCACCAAGATGATGGACTTCTCAGGAGAGTTTCAGTAGCAAGGAGGAACTGAAAAAGTCCAATGATCCAGGAGCATCTGCTCAAATTCCCAAAGATAGTGGTTAGAAGATACTTCCAATCAAATTAAGTTATTGACAAAGAAAGCAAGTCTCTGAAGTGACTTTCAAAAAGTATGACAAAAAGGTTAAGACATTAACAGTCAAAAGCGTAATTCGCCCTTCAGGCTTTCAACATATACCAATATTGCCCTTTTTAATTTGCACAGTAATTACATTCTTTGATTTAGTCATTAAGTCATTAAGCTCTTATTCCTTGCGCCCTTATATCGGCTTGAAAATATATGTCATGGTAAAAATTGGCCGTTGTCCATTTACCATTAAGTCCCAACATGTATTGTTAACTTTAAGCTTTGATTAGTCATTACACTGTACAGTACGGTGGTAGTCTGTATTCAAGACTTGAAGACCAGGATCTTGTCGTGGGGTCATAAAGACAAGTGACACAGTTGGTATTGCGTGGATGTCAGTTTATTGACAGGGCAACAAGTTGTACATAGCACGGGGAGCTTTACTGAAGTGCCCGCTCTCGGCTGGGGCATACTGTATATTGGTCATACACATGACCTTCACCTTGGTCGCATAGGTAGACTGATGCCGGTCTCCGACAGATCTGAATTGAATCAACCATCCACATGAGTATTAGTCATCTATTTGGAGACTAATACTCAAACATGTGCTGTATGGCTGTACAAATACCCTCTAAACTACCCAATAAATTCTCCAGTAAATATTACTCAGGGACATTTGACTACTTGTCATTGAATGAGTAACATCAGTAAAACCATGCCATAACCCTTAGACCCTGGTTGGGCCACCTAATGGACTTGTCCATAAACTGACTGCAGCTGACTGTGTACTGACATTCCATGAGACTCAGGCATCGCGCCACAAACCACAATGACCAAAAAGTCTCTAATAATTCTCTGAGTACTACCAGTACTATGGGCTATGCCATTAAGCTTTACAAGAGCTGCTGAACAGAAACCAATGACTAGTGCCCACCCATAAAAATCAAGTTGCATGTTACAACCAGACAACCATACAACAACAACCAGATCGAATTCCACCCGCGACATATGTGTCGAACCTACTGGTTCAGTCCAACATTTTCATGTTACGAAAAAGAAAATCTTGCAATTTCATGAATTGCTTGTCATAAAGACCTGTCGTAATACAAAGTAAAAAGCTAAATTGTGTTACTGTCAAGCTAACTGGTCTACTTGTGAGAACATGGGAAATTCATTAGTTGTAAATTGGTTACTTCCAGGCCTGGAAGCAGTGTGAGCTGTATATCCCAATAATGTGGGATCGAAATATTTCAGGTTCAAGAACTTCAGCAAGTTGGCCCAAAGCTGGGCATAACGAATACGACGAGATTCTCCACCCAAGTATTACATCAGGAAAGATAATTTTGTGTTATGAAAATTGGATTTGATAATTATTTGTACAGATTATATCTTTGTGTGTGTTCTAAAAATCACAATTTGTTAGTATTACTACTATTTCACAATCCAGTTATTGCGTTGAACAGCTTTGTTGTTGCAATGAAAAGGGAGATTGACGAGATTTGTTTAGAATCCATATTGATCAGACTAGGTTTACTGTATGTACGGACAGAAACTTTCCAAGGACGCACAAGAAGATGTCAAAAAGTAACGTGATTTTCACACTGATCAAATTTGTCATTTAAAATTTTCAAACGAAATATTTTGAAAGAATCAGTTAAACTTCCAAATAATTTTATCGCAAATAATAAACGATGTCGGGCAAAATTTGCCATTTAAATGATAATTTGGAACAACCTTAGTCAAAATTTGAGCAATGTTAACCGAAATTTGCCGTTTGAAAAATTATTGATTTCTGCAGCAGTTTTGCTGAAAGCCTCATGTCTTATTGTTATCAGTTGAACTTCTTTTATTTTCGGGGTAATAACCAGATTTATTATTCCCAATGCACAGGACAGACAATTTCCTAAGTGAGTACCAATCAGAAAAATATTTTACAAACGACTGCACTCTGTAGACACCCAGTGGAATCACATCAAATCGAAACATTGGCTCTATGTAAAGAAATAATACTTAAAGAATGTGTCCATGCTCACCAAAACTTGCGAACAAAGAGTCAGTAATATTTTCCTTGAACGATTCATTTTGTCAGGGCTGTTAATGTGGACAGTTGGAGAACATGGGACAGAATCTGATTGAAGACTGAGAGGTAGAGGTCAAGTAGTCACGTTGAGTTGAAAGTACTGGTCATCAAAAGGTTAAAAGAACAAGACCATATTTCAACGTCATCTCAAAGCTGCAATCTCCTAAGACGAACAGAAATGAAAACTCCTCCGAGTATTTAATGTGAATTCGAAGGTCAGGCTGTTCAGAATTTGATTGAAATATATTGTTCCGAGTTGAATCACATGAAGATACTCATGACATGAATCTCTCAACATAAACGTACACATTTAGAAGAAGAGTAGAAGCAAGGAAAGGTAATATTTAGTATTCTTACACTCCTAAATGCTTTCCCTATTGTGACTGACACAATGAGTCTAAGTCTCAGGGCTCACAGTCAAAGTTCCAATCATTGATATGAATCCAGTGGGTCTCTACAGTGTTCAGTCACATGGAAAATCTTCTTCTGATTACTACTCACTTAGGAAATGAACCGCTAGTATATCATGTAGACCCAGGATTCTATTGTGGATAAAGAAGAATCTGCCACAAAGTCCTGTTGTGTTTGTGGAGCCTTCTCATACTCCTGGGTTAAGAGACCTACCAGAGCATTTCCTAAATGAATTTCACTGAATTAAGACAAAATATAAAAAAAAAGGTATGATTACTAGGGGTGTTACCTATCTGGCATGAGATACATTCCCAACAACTTTTGCTGGGAGGGGAGGTCAACCCTTAATCGGGGGTGCCTACCCTATCTATTTATCATATTTTCTGAAAAAGCCTTGACATGACAGAAATTTTGGCCCAAGGTTGCCAGGAGCACCCCTCGTGGATCCGCCACTGCAAGGCATATTTCTTTACTATCTTTGGGAAGGTACCTGTTGCCACTGACGGCATTGAATAGATAGATACTTACCCAGGTGTAGTAATACACGTTTTTTATGGTCTGACTTTTCTTGTGAAACAAAATGGCAGGCCATATTGTGATGGGAAATAGGTATTTTGGTTGTCATACATTTGGTAAATGGTTCGCCCCCTCCTGAAAATATGAAAATTTCTCATGGACAAGTTGGACTTTAGATGTAGCAAGGAATTGTTTGCATTTTGTCTGAAAACATGAACATTTCTCATGGATAGCTGGACTACAGATTTGGAAAGGACGGTGTTTGCTCTGCCCCACAAATTTTCAAGCATAGTGTCCCCCAATGAAAATTTCTCATGGATAACTTTGACTTCAGATTTGGTCCCCCCTCCCTAACCAAAAAGAAAACGACATGAAATTGGACTTTAGACTTGGCAAGAACAGTTCTTTATGAAACATGGCTTTGGACATCGTATTCAAGATAGACGTGTCTTCAAGTCAGATGCACACGCAGAAGGATAAGACTCTCGTTTGGTATCACAAACAATAAGATCCGTTTTCATCTTGTAAATTGGTCGTCTTATTTATAAACAGTATTGCTGTGATTTGTCAAGACATAGATCTCTAATTGGGGAATACTTGTGATCGTACACGCATCCTAAGTCCAAATGTTCAACAATTCATTTTGGAAAATCCAAGATTAATTTAAATGTTTACAAAGGTGAGGGAATGAATCGACAAGGGTAACTCATGGTGGCTAATGGCGTCCCAATTCCTTTTTTCTTTTTATTTTGGAAATGCTCAAAAATTATTGAAATTAGACCGTGTACAGGAAAAAAATAGAACCAAAATACAAATATTTGTTGGGATCTTCGTCAGGTCCGTGGTTATTAAGTCGGTGAATTGATTTGCTCCGTTGTGATCCTCCTTGACGTACACGACTGCGCACTCTCATCGCAGTATTCTCATTTATAAATATGATAAATGCATTCCCAATCTAAAATAACAATTTCCGTTGTTATATACAGGAGCAGGAAATGAAAATGTCAGCTAATGATGACATATCCCACAATAAATAGACAAGTCTCCCATCACTTTGATTGGGATGACACCATATCACAAGTTTAATTTCAAAACTTTGATATTTGATCCGGATTCTGTTGATTTAATTCACAAAAATTCATTAGCGCCTTTCTGAATATCTGATACGATGCATCTCATATAGACAGGACCATTGACAGGACTAGGGGCACCCCTCCCCCCGGTGGACAGACAAACTGAAAACATCACCTTCTCCATCCTTCGGATGCAGGCGGTAATAAAAATGAACCATAACAAGACAGCCTCAAAATTAACATTACAAGGCAATACCGACTACATCCCCCATCCTGATCATTCTAGGCTTACTGATCATGCCAGACCAGACCTAGCTAGGGGAACCTTTCTGACTGTTTTTTCCACTAGTCTTTCCTACCTGGTCCTTCTGTGGGGAGGGGTGGGACACCTACCTACCTGGCCGGGAAGAGAGGGGCTCACCTGCCTACCTAGCTAGCCAGAGGGAAGTGGAGGGGCAGGTCACCTACCTACCTGACTGTTGGGGTGGGGGTCAAGTCAAGTGACTGATAGACTGACCCTCTTTCCCCCCGTGGACAGACAAACACCTCTGAAAACATTACCTTCCCTCGTACTACGATGTGGAAGCTTCCTCAAGATACAAATGTGTTCTGTACTGAACTGGAGAACGTTAGATAAATTGAATTTGAAACTTGAATGTTTATCGTATTGGTTCTCTCCAGTGCAAAGGCGAACAAAAAGGTTTAATAACATTACATAGATTGAACAGAAAATCGAATTCAAAGATAAAAATTTAGATCTTTTTTCCATGAGACATACTTGCTTTTTGACAAAGGTATGTTCAATACTTGGAAAGTCATGATTCTTCTTTGTGATTTGTAGCTATTCCAAATATTGTATGACCATTACCTTCTCTGAGGTACTCATTTATAGACGCTTTCAATTTACTTCTCAGCTTTAGATCTATGCCCATAAAGAGACATTCCATTTCCTGAAATCAGCTGATAATCTAAGAAATTGTCCCCATTTATCTGGCTAGGGGACTGCATCGTGAAGCAAAGAGTCAATGTTCCAGTTTGATATAATTCCAAAGGGTTTCTGCAGAGTGCAGTCACATAGAAAATTCTCTTCTGATTGTTACTCGCTATCTAAATCAGCCATACAGTTAATTAATCAATATCATTTCTTATTGAAGATCAGTATCTTAAAATGCTGCAAGAATCAAGCCAGAATGATGTGGATGTGCGTGCGACAAAGTCCAGGCCGATTGTTCTACTTCGAGTGGTTGCAACATTATGGATATTTTGAAGATATCTGCTCAGCAAAAGCAGATGACTGACATCGAAATTTACCAAATAATATCCTGTAACAAACCATCCTAACTTTCCAGTATCATTTCATTATCCATTTTATTTTAATTTTACAACGTAGGCTACTTGCCCAATTCATTATTAATTACAAATAATTAAGATCACCATATTAGTTTCACTACTGAATTCAGTTTCTTCGAAAGAAACTTTATTGCTGGCTCGTTAGAGTCAGCTATTTCATCTAAACTGGGGGTGCGTAGACTTTCTTAAGAGGTGGTGGGGAC
>JBCAUG010187337.1:0-19677 GCA_038406175.1 Haplosyllis leylae | reverse complement strand
TACTATAAATAGAGTTTGTACTGAATGACCTGGGACAGGACTGGTTGATCTCCTTATTAGGGAGGGCCTTGATCCGTTATGTCACATAATGTATTCATTTGACAGTCAGTAGTCAAGGAGTACAGTAGTATGGTTTACAATATAACATCTCCAGGGTAATTTAAATTTAGCGTATGCTAAATCACGGAAAAGGATACAATTTTATATTTAACATAGAATGAATACATTTGTCTTGTGCCTTAAGGGCCTACAATATACCTTTAGGGTCTAACATTTTGATTAAATACAGGATCCACCAATAATACGAGAAATTGTGCACACAAGCACAAAGCCTTAAGGGCAAAAGTCGATATATGTGGTTAAATACAGTTTACATGACAATACAATTGCAATAAATTTGATTTAAAATAAAAACAATTTTTGAAAATTGGAATTTTACAATTTTGAACCAGCCAGGACACCATACTGAAAATTGAACAAAACTGGGACACCATACAGCTACATCCTGGCATTTAGACCTTCAGCCATCTTTCCAAATTCATTCTCTTTTGTACAAAAAAATAACTTTAGGCTCAAAATTGCAGAAATTATACCAAACCTCAACCCTTTTTACCTGAGGAGACACCTATGAATAATGTAGAATAAACAGGACTATCATTTGTGCATTTTCAAGAACTTTTCACTTTTATGCTGATTTCCAACAATGGTAAGTAGAATCCAGGATTGGAGCAAGCCAATTCCAGAAGATCAGGGTAAGTTAATACTACATAAATACATCTATTACAGCAATAAAATAGTTTATATACAATGATTTTCCATGTCGAAGTACGTTCTGGGTCGGCATCGTGGATAGTCGGGTCATTGCGATGGATGAAAGGTCGACAGTGTAGATGCACGGGTCACTGCCATGTATGACAGCAGTATTCACGTGCAGCAGGGTTCAGGTCGGTGGCGCTGATATCTGCGGGTCAGTGGTACTGCTATCAGGTCGGTGGCACGTATGTACGGGTCGCTCCTGTGTATGAAAGTTCTAATAAAATCCATTATTTTAGAATCAGGCAGAGTTCAACTGGTATTGATCAATCAAGCTGATGTAGTCCTCAGAGTAACAGCCTTAGATGGGGAGTTTGCTCAATCAATTGTGGAGGAAAGAAGAACCAGCAGAACAGTGTCAGCAGCACCAGAAGGAAATGTGTCATCAAAGGAGCAGTCAGCTATGCCACCAGAGAATCTACCAGAGCCAAATCTTGACTACCCAGGTGCTGAATATTGTGGAGAGTTGGAGGTGGAGCTAGGGCTTGAGTCAAGAGAAGAGTACAGAAGGTTGCAGGATTACTTGGCTTTCTACAACCAGTCACCAACAGCTGTGAGTACCATTCATGTATCCTACTTGTAGGTCCGGGTCGGCAGCATGGATAACCAGGTGGGAGGTACGTATTTGGGTTGGTCCCGTGGATGCAGCCAGGTCAGTGACGTATCAGCATACTGGTTTGTACTCTGTAAGAACTTTTGAAGGAAATCCTCATTCTTGATTTAAAGTGTGTTCATGCTATTGGGCGGGTGTTTACAGGTGAGGACACATTCAGGGCTTGTTGCCATGCCTCTGGGTGTATACGGGTAGACTTCCTGGGTTCTGGGACTAAATGGGGATGAGATAGTGTTCACAAACCTGTCACTGTCATTCTAAAAGTTATGTACCACCGCACGGTGGTATAATGTCATGTCATTATCCGGTATCGTATCGTCATCTGAATCTAAGGTGCCGTTCGGGAACAAAGTTACTGGGGGCATTCGCGTGGTGGGTTGTGCAGTGGGTTGTTGGGGGTAACACATATTTGTGTGCGTGGTCGTCTGCTGGTTGGCATGTTGTCAGGGACCACTGTAATGGGACTGCAGTGGCATGGAGTGGCCACTGCACTACGTGAATCCACTGTGAAATGGAGACCGGCGTAACGGAAAAATTCCTGCATAGTGTCCGCATTGCCTAACATCGGTTGCAGCCAGTTAACAGGCGCCGTAGAGCCTATGGCTAAAAGAATCAAACTGGTGATACTTTCCTCGTCGGGCCGGATGACCACTATACATGGTAGGTGCCATGTGTCCAAACATCTCCTTACAATGGAGAATACATCATGTAAGTCTGTGGTCAGAGTAGCACGTTGTAGTAATGGATCACGCGGGTTGTCCAAACTCACCACCCAAACATTATATATCGTTGAGAAGGGATTGCGTTCTATTTCATCATATGCTGCTGAGGTTAGTAAATGGCAGTACAAACTAACCTCCATTGCTGGTTCTGTCAAGGTGGTGACAGGGCTGTCCTGGGAATGCCGTAAAGAGGGACGAGTGGAAACTCGCTGAGAATCGGGGTTTACTTCTCCAAAACTCTGCAGTTCCATTTCCTCGTAGGTATGTTCCTCAACTTGATTTGTTTGAAGGCACGCACAATGTCTGAAGAGGTCCATGGTGGTCGATATTTTGGGGGTCGTGTGAAGGGTGCGTGGCACAAGATGAGGTTCATATAGTGGGTGGGCCACAACTCAATCTGGAGCACATGCAAATCGTGAAAAAGGGGAGGGATTCTTACCATTGAAAAATGTAATTTCTGTAAAAAAACTGTCCAAATGGTGCGTGTCAAATAATGTGAGTACAAATCGTCTAAGTAGACACAATTATAAACATTGTAATCAATGACAAGGTGCAAGACTGTGTTTCCAATCACTGATTTACTGCTCACCCTGTCAGAGAACAGTAACAGGGACTGTTGTTTTAACTGCTGGTATGTTGATCAAGATAGATTGTTCTTTGTCTGTATGGTGATCCTTCAAAGCAGGGCTCAGAGGTTCTGGTGATAAGGTGACGACAGCTTTTTCTGTGACTGGAATGGAACTTTCTTCCTCAAAGTCTTCAGGATTGCCCAAGCAGCAATAAAATACCATTTTGCGAAGTGTATCCATCTTCAGAATCTTGTGGCTACGAAATGGAATGTGTGATGGCTTGTGTGTGGGAAAAGTATCCTAGTGGGGTCAGCATGGTGTAGGTGAAAGGGTCAAGGAGGCAAAGGATGGGGCATCCTACAGGGGCATAGTTATTGGTCAGCTGCAGCCTCATTAACTTCCTTTTTGATGGAGCTAGTACATGGGTAAGGGGGTGGTGGAGGTTGCTTCTGGGCCAGGATCAGGTTACTGGCAGAGCTGTATTGGCCTAGCATAGATGAAAGGGACGTGCGGTCAGAGTACCTGAAAGTCTTTGGTGTCACAATCAGCATGCAACTAAAATTGGAGAGTGACAAGTCACATAAGGTGCAAATTCATCAGAGTTTTGCACTGTCACTCAAAAATAAGGAAATCCAGTCAATGTCTTCTAAAGCACCCACTGAGCAAATGGTATAAACATTGCTGTGTTCGCCTAAGGGTTCTAAGACAACTTGGGGGGTTAGTCCAAGTTCGGCAATGAATTTATAGAGGATGTTGAATGGTGTACCTCTAATGATGTGTAGAATTGTGGATTCATTGTACCTGAAGACAGAGGGGTCAGGAAATCTGGCTGCACCACAGCCCTCTTCGTCAATCAACCGCAGTAAGCGGAAGATTTCGCTGAAGATTTGGATGTACATGCCCCCATATTGGTAAACTGAAAAGCTGAAAATGAGCTAAGAACGATGTAAGAAATATTGTATTAAATCCAGCTATTTAGTTAACTGATGGTTCTGTCAATGGGATCTAGTTGATATTGACGTCCAGTGGGTCCAAGCAAAACAATTTGATCAATGGCAGAGCACAGCCACCAGAAAATGGCTGATGAGGGTCTCATGCGGTTGGCTACATATTGGTATAGCGCATGTTTGACCCTACAGGTCATGCAGGGGCAGTGAGGACGCCTTGACCTCCTAGTGTACCCTTGAGCCAGGGCACGCATTTTGTGCCAAATGAATCTTTGTAATGAATCATAGGCTTTCTGTAGCAGTTCGGGTTGGGTAATTATGTCATCTTCAAAGAAGAAATCCTGAATGATGAATGCAGTGGGATCCAATCCGTATTTGATGAACACTGTGACCTCATAGGTAATGGCCAGACATTCTGGGTAATCCAGGTCTTTATAACATACCTGGTAGGTATAGACACTACAGAAGAAGAATGGGAGGTTCGTTTTGGGACATAAGCGGTATTGTTTAGTGTTTGAGACACTGTATTCACGGTGGATGGTGTCCAGGCATAGATGCTGTAGATTCAGAATTAGTCCAGTGGGGTAGCTGTGTTTGGGTTTTCCTTGGTCCGCACGAAATTGGCTGATGCAGCAGGAAGGGAGGGTGATGTATTGTCAAACTTTAAAACCAATTTCGTGGCAAATTTTGTCCTTATCATCAGGGTTCCAAAAAGACCATGACACATTTGCATTGGGATTGTTTTGTGTGGTCTCCAAAATTGTAGTGTGGGGGTTTCGGGTGAGTAACGACATACTCTATTGATACAAGGCATGGGAACAATATGGGGAGTCTTAAATTGCAGGGGGTGGGTGGTTATGTATATCTGAGGATTTTCTAAAAATGTCAAAGATTAATAAATACCTGTATGATCACTCATAAAGTCCACCAGTACAGCAGCAACTGGAAAGGTGGTGTAGAATAGAACCTGCTTGGTACTAAAAATTTATTACCAGAAAATATAATGTGAAGGGGGTGAGGTTTGAAGGGTAGCCTTGTTTTGACAGGTCAAGAAAGACAACAGGTGTCTTTACAATGCAATAAGAAGGAGATGGTATTGTCCTTTTGAGTTTACAGCTGATCATTTGAAAAGGCAAATAGTAGATTTCATTGTGAAACACAAGGATTTTTTCCTTGTGTACAAGTGGAAACATATTCTTTATGAATATAATGACCCATTGGGGGCAAACAAAAACTTTTCCTTCAAAAGCTATCTCCTCTATCTCCTTGAACAAGACACCTGGGGGGATGAAATGGTATTGAACATAGTGAGCATCATGTGGAAGCAGAGAGTCACTTTACTGTATCCAAAGTCCCTGAGAAAACTTGGCATCAGACACTCAAATCCAGATCTGAAGAAGGTGGACATAGTAGTAATTTATACTGGTGGATGCCACTTTAGTGCAGTCGGAAAGTGGTACGGGTCGGTGTCGTGTATTTGCTGGTTGGGCATGTGGGTTTCGGGTCGACATCGGGTATGTGTGGGTCGGTGCCATGGATTAAACATAACCGTAACCAAAAATCATTACGGGTCGGTGTTGTAGTTTGTCAGGTTGTCATTGTAACTAACTGGGTTGGCGTCATGACTAAACGGGTTGTTCGTATGTATTTGTAGTTCCTGTTCCACCTGACAGTGATCTACCAAGGGTGGACATAGAGTGTGAAGAAAATTACAGCTTTGAGGATGAGGATCCAGGCATCTATTCTGACTGTGAAGAACCACATACCTGCTTTAGTCATGAGGCATATCCCAATATAAGAAAGAACCTTCCACAAATTAAGAAAAGAGTAGGATATGAACAATTTCAGTTGGAACACCAAACTGCAGAGGAGCTGGGTGCTGGGGCTGGGGCTGGGAGGACCCTGTCAAAGATAGCAACTCTAGTCCAACAAGAACAGGCCTTGCTGCAGGAGGCTGGGGTTGTCCCAGTCCCTCAAAGCAGCCTGCGCCAACAACAACAGCCTGGGACCTCCTCTGGGATGGTGACTGGACCTGGTGTAGGGGGTGGGGCCCCTGGTCCAACCCTTTCCACCAGGGCCAAGGAGGCAGGAGCCTATCCAAAAAGGAAACTCCGACACAATCAAACCAGGGGACCTGGATTGTCCTGTATGTAAAAGACACTTCACACAAACCAGTAGACTGCAGGGTCATTTTGATACCCACCACTCCTACCAAGGGAAATTTATGTGCACCATCTGTATAACACCATTCAGCAGTCAGGTAGCCCTGGATCAGCACAAGCTCACACATGAAAAGTATAAATGTTTTATTCAGCATACAGGTCCATCAGGGATTCAGTGTCTTAGATTTTATGACACTCTGGATTTGTTAAGACAGCATGTCAATGCTGATCCTGTTTATTCTTTGGTTCCCATTGAGAATAGGTGCCCACACTGCCTACAACCCTGTAAGGGGAAGACTCCACAGGATAATTTGAAAAAGCACATTAAATATAGGTGTGATCACAACCCAAATGTTAAAATTGTGTATGGTTTCTGCAAGTTTTGTGGGAAAAGGTACAAAGAGATGAAATATCTCAAAGATCATGAGAGGGAGTGTGCCACCAAACAGGGTGGTAAAAGAGGTGGGTGGAAGGGTCAGCGGGGTCAGTAAAACTGATTTCAGGTCGGAGCCGTGTATTAGAAGGTCGGCGTTATTGATTGCCGGGTCAGCAATGTGTGTATATTGTATTTTATATTGTAAGTCCATATTATTGATGATAGGTCATCAATGTGTATGTACGGGTCACCGTCGGCAATATCAAGGTCAGTACCGTATGAACCGGGTTGGTACCGTGTATATGAATTTATTGTATGTGTTGTATTGTATCATTACACAGATTGTATTTGATTTTATATTGTAATCTTTTAATCCACACCTTTTATCAAGGTTTTTGTGTGGCCCTGTAGAGCCAAAGATTTCAATTTCAATGGTAGATTTTGCAAATATTTCGTGTTTTTGTAATTTGTCATGTACTGTTAATGTCATTTTATCAAAATATTCTAGAATGCAGACAAAAAGGTAGTGTGGGTACCTATTAATTACAGGCAGCAAATATTCACCAATAATGTGTTCAAAAAATGTTTATCTTAGAGCTTTACAGCCGTGATAAAATTTTATAGTCAGGGAGCCAAATGTGTATTTTTATTTTAATTCATCGCTTTGCAGTCATGAGCTACATCTGGGCTCACAGGGGAGTCCATACTCTCTGATCTAATAGGTGGTCCCCCCTCGAGCCTGGGTACCTTTTCTTTGGGCTCTATTTCCCAAATGTCATCGTCAGGGTCCATTTGTTGATACTGGTGTTTCATGGTCAGTTTAAGGGGCTGGTTCTGTGTAAGGAGGGCCCTAAGGGTGGGGTTATCGGTAGATTGTGGGGTGGGGGTAGGGCATCTGCCACATGTCTGGGATCTGGGGGCAAGTGATTGGATCTAAGTAATCTTAATTTGAGGGATCGGGCTCTGATGTGCAGCCTGAGAATTGTTTTCTGGGATGGGGCCTGCCCTTGAACCTAGGTCTATGGGTTCCTGTGGATTATTTTCAGCTTCTGTGGGCCTGGAGTTCAAAGTTGGGTTTCCAGTAGCACCCGAATGTGTGGGGTAGGGATTTATGGCTGGGTAAACTGGTTGTCTGCCATAAGGGTTTAAAGAGTGTGGGCTGTGGGTGTTCAGGGGATAGCTGGGGGGCCCCTGACAGACGTGGATGATTGGGGATAATGGTAGTTGTGCTACCTGAGGGGATGTTAATCTTGGGGCAATGACGTAGAGGGTAGGCAGGTCCAGGTAGGATACCTTGACCTGGATTGTATGGGCAGTAATATCGACCATTTGGGCCGACAACATGGTAGCCTTGTGGAGGAACCCCAATGTCTGCCCAAGTAGATTGGAGAAATCTTAAGAATTTGTTGATATTCTGTTTTTGACCATCATTTGGCTTATTCTGGGGGGTCCAGGGGAGAAATCTAGTTGCAGCATCAAAGTGGTTAATTTCCATCTGATAAACTCCGGACAGGGTCACAATATCTGTATGTATGGCACAGGTCATGTCTGGGAGGTGCATGTGGACTAGTTTCTGGGGGACACTCCAAAAAAGCCAAGCAGGACCCTGTCTACAATATCTGTTGGTCTGGGGAGAAGGCAAAGTTGTTCTGGTTTCCTGGTCCACTACCTGGAAAAAGCAGGAGCTACTTAGACTGGAGTTTTAGGGTGTGGGGTATTAAATGGGTATGGGGGTGGAGTTCCCTCAGTTAGTCTTTCCATGTTAGATGAGGTGTGTGTCCTATCTGCAGAGGACGGTCCTCTCCTAGTGTTAACTAAGTGAAGGAGAGGTCTAGTATCAGAAGATGTGAGACCTGCTGGTATGTCAGGGTCTGAGGAGGAAGTAGTGAAAATATGGCTATGGCCATGGGTAAGGTCATACCAATTGTTGTCTTGAGTTAGGGCCATGCTTACTGTAAAGTTTTGATCAGAAAGAATTTGTCTAACTTTAAATTTAGCTCTGAGGGGCACAACAATTGTGTTGGGCAGCTGTACAGTCTCATGACTACTTATGATTTCAATGCCATCCCAGTCAATAGTAAGAGAATCCCATAACCAGTTGCAAATGAGTCTAAGACAGACTGGGGAGGGTAAACGGTTAACACCAACTCCGTGTAGGGGGCCTGCCATCTTTTTCAGTTTTAAGGGCAAAAATCTTGTTTCTTCTCCTAAGATTAATTTTATTTCAAAGGTATTGGTGTATAAATAACCACAGCAGAGGTTTTTGTTTTTCCATTGCTGCCAAATGACAATGATCACTGAGAGCGTTGATATTGCTGTCAACACACCAGAGATAATGGGGTCGTAACAGATAACCTCAGTCAGTATGGGTTTTTCTGTGGAATGTATTTGTTCAGCACTGAAAAAGTCTGGGAGAGAGTAGGCCTTTGTTAATGTGGCAGTTACGGTCTGCAAACATTCGTAGCATTTGATTAACGTGCCAATAGTCAGCATATTTGCCATAGAAATCAGTAAAGATGCAATACTCCAGAAACGGGTATCGATACCTCCAATATCTTGATCTTGCTGTTCAACGAGAACCTGAATTTGTTTCATACGGGATTGATATTCTGAAGAAAGGACATAAGGGGAATGGTCATCATGAGTTAAAAGGGATAGATTCTGCACAAAAGCGGAATGTAGTTCACAAAGACTCTCTATTGACTCCGAAGCATTGTAGGGTAGCGTCAAGTTGACATTGAAATGGGCAGAGGATGGGGCTATTTCTTCCAAGTCTTTGGTCAGATCTGGTTCAGGGAGGGATTTGTCATCCAGCAAATCTGCAAAAATTGTACCAAAAGCAATATTGGGTTGTTCCTCAAAGTATATCGTTGAGTGTGAGTTGTTACAAGTGCCCAGATCTGACGGCAGATATGCAAGGTCTGCCTGAAGGGTACAATTGCAGAGAATGTCTTAGTTTGGCAAGGAATAGCTCCCTTTTGGTAAAGTGGACAATCTTTTGGGGTCGCATGTTGGACTGTGTTTCACAGGCACATTAGCTAGAACCAATCTGTCACCACCATCCAACACACTGGGAGTAATAGTGTGATTGTGGTAAAAATTGAACGAACATATTGATGCAACCAGATCGGCTGAGCAATTATAGAATAGAGCACTCTCACACATATGATGGTGGGGATGTTTTATCATGAAGGTTTCTTCACAAAAATATTCATTCTGAGCGATTTTACAGTGGAAAAGTTCAGGATCTTGGAGTTGAATGTATGATTTGCTGGAGGCAGCAAAGTATGGTTTTTGCACTTGGACCTTGGAGTAACTGCTGGCTTTTGTGTCGAGGTCATTGATAGGGACAGGAACCATTTCAATTTCCTATAGGTATAGGGGTTCATGGTTATAGGGCACAATAAAAATTGGGAAAGTCACTATTATATTGAATTTCTTATCTAGAGAGAATGTGGCCAGTTGCATATCATAATAAGCGCTTTCGTGTGCGAATGCTAATGTATAACTCTGGTGGTCTCTTCGTAATTCTTGCTCTTGAAACTCATAAAGAAATTTTACGTAGGAAGGAGGGCGGGAATAATTCCGGGGGTAGATAACCTTTGCTAAGGGTAGCTATACCTTTAATCAGTTTGCATACTTTGTTAATGAGTAAGTTATACAAGAAATCGGCTCGATGAGACACAGTCAGGCCGTGGAGGGGAAGATGGGAGGAGTATAGAATGTTACCAGTGAGGTGTGAATAAACAAGGGGCCAGATATTGTCATCTTTGTCATGAGGTCGCTCATAGAGGCAGGGTTTGCGTGCATTCCCTGTAATGTATCTAATATTGCATTGGTTGAATTCAAGCTATAGGTACCATATAGCAAGAGATCATCCTTATGTCTTTGTAATTTATCATACATATCAAGTTGCACTTCTTGCAATGCATCCATTGCTTGAGCCATGGCTTTATTCCTCTTTTTCTGCAGATATCTGCCTACAGCCTCAACGGCAAGTGTGACTACCCCAGCCACTGTGGAGATTATCATCCCTATTGCTCTCTTAGAGTGATGGGATTTATGCATCGTATGTAAGGATGCATAGAGATCATTTTCAACCAAATCTAAGAGTATCTCTGTTAAATTTGTCCCTTTTTTTGATCAACAAAAATGTGGGCAGGGCATGTTCACATAAGGGCCTCAGTTTCTCATTGTAATAACCGCTCCAATTTTTGTTGTAGAAGGTTTTGCCCTTATTGAGTAGTAGAGAAGTTATGTTTCTAAACCTGGCTGTTGAATTCTTTGAAACATTAAAGTTGCAATCTGGGGTCACTGGGAGAGAGGGGAGATAAAATTTATTTAAGGGGGGAAGGTTGAATTTTGTGACAATCCACATCCTAGCCAAATTATGATGGAGCTGGCCATGGTATTTGAAGATTTGAAGTTGACACCCCATGGAAATCTAAGTTGGTTGAAGTGTAAGTTGGGATCTATTTCCTGTGGTGAGACCATACAGCTTCCAAAAAAGAAGAGGAATATGTAAAGCTTCATCTTACCTTGCTTTACAGAAGTTTGTGTAGTGTGTATGAAATTCCTCAGGAACAAGTTAAGTCCAGCAAAGAAATGTCTATGTACAACTGATGTATCCAAGTTAAAGTTCAGTACAGTGGTGTTGGAGAGATGTGTACTGATTGTAATCCAAAGAGCTTGTGAGGGCCCAAGGCCCAAGGTTTGGATATATAAAGGCCATAGAGAGCAGAGATCAGCCAATGAATATGCAGAATGGGCAAATTTATTAATGTACAATATCTATAACTTAAAATCTAAAAGCCTTAAAAGGACTGTACATTAGAGACAGGGAGGACAGGAACCTAGTCCTCACTAACATCCCTAGGGAGGGGGTGGGCTTAATTAAATTGGTAGGGGTATAATAGGCACTATCAATTAGTCCATGCTCATCAAATGTTTACATTGTCTTAAGATTCCTGGCTAAGTGATCTCTGCTATCTTAAACATCATCCATAGATACAGTATATTTACAGGAGATTAATATAGACTTTATCTTACACAGATCTGATATTAAGGATATGAACACTTAATAAGGATTTTTTGCAGGCATTGCCTCTGGTTGTTGGCTATGTAAGAAGGGTTTGATTATTCTGTTATACTCAGCTAAGGTATTAACTGGGCCTTCTGGGGTTCTTAGCCATCCCGGTCTTAGCATAGTTTCTTCAAATATGCCTTGAAAAGGTTCTCCAGCAGGAGTCATGAGTTTGAATTGGTTGGGGCTTATGCAGTTAGAAATTATGAGAGGTCCAACCCAGCAGAGTTTAACTTTCTGTGATCCAGTTTGTATTGCTGCTCCTCCAGGAACAAAGGCGTACACAACTTGGCCAAGAAAAAAGCCATGATGATTTTGGTCGCGATTCAGAATTTCAGTACGATTGTCATGGAACTGAACTAAATGATCGTGAAGGTATTTTAGTTTCTCACGCAGATTCTTTTAATAGTCTTTGAATGTTCCTGTGACAGAAATTTCTGGCAAAGCCTCATGCAACGGCAGTACATTAGGTTTTCTTCCAAAAACTAATTCATACGGGCTTAATCTGTCAAGGTTCGGGCTGGCATATGAGTTATATGCAAGCATCACGAAATCTAGGAATTTACTCCAGCACAGCCCAAATTCCACTAGGTGGTATTTAAGTATTTCTGCCAGGCTCTTAATGCCATGTTCAGCGAGTAGGGATTGATGATTTGAAGGGCTTACAGTTATGATTCGAACTCCACAATGGCAGAAAAATGCCTGTGCCAGAGAGGAAAGAAATGATGTAGCCTGGTCGCAAATAATGTGAGTGGGGGGCCCAAAATTGCGTATAAAGAACTTATTAATGCCCGTGCAAATTTCTTTCATTTGTGCATCCTTTAGAGGTATAGCAACCATAAAATTGCTGACCTCACAAAGCATAACTAGGATGAAATGGTATTTATGTGGACTGCGATCAAGAGGCATGTGTTTAACATCCATACTGACTTTACATAGACCAGGGGTGCCAATATTAATTCTCTTTTGAAATGGTCTTTTTACTGGCTTGGGGTTCTTGACCGTTTGGCAAATGTGGCACCCGATAATGTATGCTTGGATATGGTGTGCCAAGTTGGGGCAATAGAAATGTTGGCTGATTGTGAGGTATGTTTTTGTCATGCCCATGTGTCTGCCTAAAAGGGATGTGTGGAAGTAGTGCAGCAGCATGTTTATTTTCGATGATGGGATGCATAACAGGGGTTTGTAGTTCTTAGTTATTCTGTCTTTAACCAGCTTGAATAGTAGGTTATCAAGGACCATATAATCGGATGCTTGAGCCAATGTTGCAGACCTTTTTCTCTAACTAGTTGGTGTCTTTTTAGTTGGTGTCTTTTTGAAGTGTCCACTAATTTGTGAAGAGGGATGGGAGGGTCTATCTCCTCACGGAGTGGTTTTCGGACCATGAATTTGGCCTGTTCATGTGGGTTCAAGATGGGCCCACCCATGTCAATATTGGGGTCTGTGGGCATATTTGGTACTGGGCGACCAGTCGGTGGGTCATATAAGGGTGGGTTTAAAACATTGGGTGGGCTTTCAGCGATTCTGGGTCTATGGTCAGCGTATTCCTGTGAGGGGATATCCTGTTCAGTCCTAGGTGGGGTTGAAGGTGCTGCTGTGGGGTCAAAGGGAGGAACTCTATTACCAGACAGAGGGCCAAATTTAGGTATTATAGGAATTTCTGATGGTGGAATAGAGCAGTTTGGTATATTTTGGCTTCTTTTCTGTAGAGTATGAATGCTGCGATCTACCAATTTGCGAGAGACAACTCTGGCAGCTGAAGGATGAGCAGCAGCACTTTTGGGGAGTGAAGTAGTTTTCTTACATACTGAGGGCGAGATTTTAGCCAGTATAGATGATTCTTGTGTTAACTTTGGGACGAGGGATGACGGTTGATGTTCAGGTTTGCGGTGGGGATCCAGTTGTTTATCATGGCCATGTACCGTAGGCATTGTAAGACCTTCTCATTTACTGGAAGATCTGGTGACTCTTCTGGAACTGAGAATGCATTTAGGGTCTTGAAGACGTTTGTGGTTTAGGAAGGATATGGGGACCACTTCACTAGGGTCAGACAGATCAGAACGAATTCGGCTGAGAAAATCAGCTAATATTAGGTCTTTGCCTTTCACACAGTATAGATTGAAAGGTTTGTCTAGTAATTTGCCCAATAATGCTGAAACTTGGTCAGTTCACTGGGGGTGTTTAGCTTTCATGATTTGCACTATGGCTTTATGATCCACTGCTACATCAATTTCAGCACCGTGTACGTAATTGCACCATGAATGTAAATTAATGAGCATGCCGGTCATTTCAATCTCAGTGACACTGTAGTTTTTACACACTGCAGGGAGGATTTTACTAGCATATCCCAGGAGTTTGGGCTGTCCATCTTGGATTTGCCAAAGGGCACTGCCAGCATGAGTCCGGCTAGTGTCGCTGTACATGATTAAGCATCCACTGGCTGTGGGTAGGGAAAGAACAGGGCTGGAGTATAGTCTCTTTTTGATTTCCTGAAAACTCACTTCCTGATGTTCCGTCCATCAAAAGGGGACGTCTTTCTTGGTTAGATGATAAATAGCATGAAGCAACAGTTGCAAGTCCTTGCAGAAGAATGCCAAATAATTCACAACACCGCAAAAGCTTTTACACCCTTTGACTGTTTTGGGGCGGGGGTAATTTTGTATTACTTCTAATCTTGTATGGAGTGGTTTTATAGACATTCTTCGTTGTTGGATTGTAAATACATTACCCATGTAGACTAGCTCAGTACAAAACAACTGGCTCTTCTTGGGTGATAGTTTCAATCCATGTTTGCACAAACCTTTTAAGAGGAGTTGTATGAGGGTGAAATGCTTTCTCTTATCGCTATGGATCAAAAGGTCATCCATTATTGCAATGAATGACTTTTTTGCGGTTCCAAAGGTGTCTAACAGCATGTTTACATACATAAGCCAGGCGGCTGGGCTTATTGCCAAGCCCATGGGCAGCACTTCATAACAAAAGTGAGTACTGCTGAAATAAGGCAATATGCCACAAAATTCTTTGGATCTTTCATTCAGGCGAATGCTGTGAAAAGCATCCGTTATGTCAACACATGACATAACTTTGCTGTTGGATTTCCCCAAGATATTGTATATGTCACTCATCAGGGGAGTGGCTGTGTTTCATCGTCTAATACATGTATTTAATAATCTGAAGTCAACTATAGGTCTTTTGTCATTTGTCACTTTCCTGGTGATTAACATAACCGGTGATGTATGGCTGGTGTTATTAGGTGATAGAATGCTGAGATGGACTAATCGGTTCATTTGTTTATCTTTCTCTGCGAAAGGGAAGGGTTGGACAAAGAAAGGCGAGTCATCAATCACGTCTATATTGAGATGGATGTTGGGGCATTCTCCTATCTCGTCATGTAGACTAAAAGCTTTCTTGTATCACTTAATTATACCCATGATGTACTTCTTCTCTCATGAGTTTAAGCAGCTGTTCAGGTCTATGGTTTTACAGTATCTAGAATTTGTTTATCTGTCAAGAAGTGTCTTGGGTCTAAAGGGTCAAGCCACGGGTATGGGTCTCCTTTCCAAGGTTGTCGGTATTTGTTGCTGTCATTTACAAAATAATAATAATAATAATAAATGTTTATTATCTGTATAATGTTTACATTTATGCACAGTGCAACATTCGTGAGTTCTTAATATATATATACACTACGGATAAAAGGATGTCGGAAAACTGCAAAGTTATCCACCTTAGTGGTCAACACCTTATTTATCAACAAATACAAAAAGATGATGAAAGAAGTTGTGGTAATGATAATGGTAAAACTGGACAATGTTATAACTAGAAATACAGGGGAAGAAAAACAATGTTATTATATAAGGTTCTGTAGTAATTTTACAGTAATAAATACAGTTACAACTGGAACTGCTTATACATATCATGTTTCAAAAGAAAGACAATGCTTAAAACAACAAACAGTACACAACAATTCAAGTCCGACATAGAAATTGAAGCAATTTCAATATACAATAAGTAGTCAATGCAATATGGTTTATCATGACCATCTGTGTTGATAAATAACGGATCTGCAGTTAGAATACTAGCAGAAAACTGGCAAAAAACCTTTACTGTCTGTGTTACATCTAGAACAATATATTCTGTCCATTGCAAAGCATTACAACTAGAAATCGCAAAAACAGAGTGTTGATCTGTTGCATCTGGAAATGCATATCACAAATAAGATGTTACATCTAGAACAAATGTAACGAGTTGTTACATCCAGAAATGGAAAGAAACGTGTAAGTAAGTTTCTTATATAAAATAGAAAAAGAAATAGCAACTGTCGTTGCAACTGGAACTGTCAGCCAAAAACATGTAATATAACATACAGATTATTTTTTACATCCATTGGCCAAGTGCCGTGCTTTCTGAATGTGATACTTGAAGTGTTTACTGCATTTGGGGCACATGTAAGAGCCAACCTTGTCGTGCTTACATTTATCTTGTTTCAGATTGTGCTCATCCACGTTCAAGTAGTTACATTTATCACACTTGTGAATAATATTTTCATGAGTCAGAGCATGTTTTGCTAAATCACTTTCACGCTTGAAAGTTTTAGTGCACCCACCGTGGGAGCATTTCTTGTAACCGAGTCTCATATGAGACACTCTATGCTCAGTAAGTTTACTCTCGAACTGAAAACTCCGTCCACAGGTTCTACATGGGTATTTGTTTTCCGTGTGAAGGGCAAGGTGCTTCTGTAGACTGTCTGGGTTACTAAAGCCCTTTTTACAACTCAGACAAAACACTAGACCATGGGCTACCTTATAATGACTGTTAAGGTGTTTGACAGTGTCTATGGTAAATTTACAAAATTTACACTTAAACGAGCACTTCTTTTTGTGCTTACGAGCACCATGTAAGGTAACAACAAACTCTGCCTTTTTCTGCGGCACGCTTTGTTTGTCCTTTTCAGTGGAATCTTGTTTTCTTATTTTTGACAGTGGTACATTGCTGTCATCACTGTTCGTTTCATCTTCTTGCATGGAGCCGTTGTTCTCTTCTTCTGTAGAATCTTGTTTCTTCCATGTGGGCTTTTTGAGAGAGTTCTCAGTCACTGCTGGTGTACTGGATCTGCCTGCACATTGAGCTCTTATTCTATGATGAGAAGGTTCATGTCCTGGTCTGGTTTTCGGTTTGTGTCATCTAGAAGAAGCTGCCCTGTCACTGTCACTGCCACTCGTTATTTCGGTGTAACTTTGCGTAACACATCGGTGTAACACATTGCAATGAGAGGATCTTGTGCTTAGTGATGGCTTAGGCAGTCTGTCCCTCATGTTGTATGACATATTTTCCGCGGCTGTCCTGATACCTCTCTGACTGTCACTAAGTGGTTCGGGAAGTTTGCGGTACAAATTTATCTCATCCACTGTTAGACGCTTTAGGATGAGAACACAGTCTTTATTGATAATGTTCGGAATGTCGGTGACTGTAGTATTCCCTGCTGAATCAGTCATTCTATTCAGTTGATAATCTAGTTCTTGCAGTGATTTGAACCTATATTCTTTAAGGTGGTTCTTCTTAAGATGATCTAAACCTATGTGGAAGAATCCTAAGGAACAGACATCTAATATGCCAATGGGTGTATCTACACTTGTTTCAATTTTGTGATGCATGTGATTGCTCATTTTCAATGTGATTTTATTTTTCCGTACGGGTATTTTGACAGTTTTGAGCAGGTAGTTGGGGCATATCATGAGCTTTGCTATGGCGTGGCCACTGACCTCAGTGGGAAAGGAAACCTTGAACTCAACCATTTTCTCCGAACCATCTGGGGGTAGTAACAGGTGTGTTGTAGGGTAAATGTGGGGGGATGGGTTCAGAAATTGGTATTTCATTGTACGTGTACAAAGTTGGCCTTTGGTTTCGACAATGTTTTTCACACCCCAAATGAAATCAGAATTTGCCATATTACACACGATCGTGAATACTTCAAAGGCGTGATTGCCTACAGTGAAGGACAACAGGATTATGAATAGTGGCGGGACCCAATCACCATTTCCCATATAAATTCATGTGGCTCTTGGTTTAATTCTAGGGAATTTATGGAGATAGGGGTTGGAATTGAAAAATGATTTCGAAAAATAGCTATGGGTAGCCCCGGTGTCGATAAGAATTCTAAATTTTTTGCCATCTGGGAGGGTTCCAGTGGAAAAGGACTGGGCATCAAAGCAGAATTCCAATTTGGGTTGGAACGTTGATTGTTTAGGATCCTCAGACGCTGGTGCTATGTATGTGGTGCTGACTTTGGTGGTTTCATCGTGGATTACCCCTTCTGCCAATTTGGGAGTAATCCTGTCAAATGGCACATGTAGGGGCTCCACGTGTTCAGAGGGGGTGGGGTCTTGCTCCTGTGTATCAGCCAATGGTATGCTCTCCACTGCATTCTCAGACACTATTGGTCGGGCTGTCAATCTGGGCACTGGATAGTGGGAGTAGACAGGTTCTTCCATGGAGATAGACCAGACTACTGGACTGTTGTCCAGGGTCATTGTGTTGGGATGTTCTGTAAGAGGGTCCAGCGGGCTCTGTTGGGTATCAGTCTGTACATTGTTATCATTTACATTATTTACAGGGTTTTCACTGATCAAATGGTCAAAGGGTAACTCTGGGGTGCCTTCAAAGTTACCCTTTACATGTTTAAATCAGTTTGGTCGGGTTGGAAAGCATTGAGTCTGCAGCCAGCATTCCAAGGCTGGTCCTCTGGAGAATTATTCATTTCATGGAGGACTTCTTGAATAAGCTCTCTGGTTTCCATTCTGTAGTCCTTTCTGGCCTGGGGGCATTCATGAGCGAAATGCCCATGCTCATGGCATCTGAAGCATCTATTCTTATCCTTGTCCACAGGTTTGGAAGAGGATCATGGCTTCTTCGTGGAGGGGCTTCGATCGAATCTGTTGAAAGGTCTTCGGGAATTGCTGCGGTTTCTATCTCTTCCTCGATTATCGTAGGAGAAGGACTGTCTCCGGTCTCCACGAAAGGAGTTTCTTCCCTGGGATCTTCCACGAAAGGGACATTTGCGACCTTTAGTAATGTATGGCTTATAAGGTTTTGAAGGCCTTCGGGGAGGGTAGGTGTTTTCTTTATCCCTCTGTTTCTCTTGCAGGTATGTCAATTTATCCACTGCGGTTGTCAGCTGATCAACTGCTTCCTCAAAGGCACTGTCCTGTTCAAAATGGACACGCTTTGGAGAGGTCACGCCAACTTTCAAATGATAATTTTCGTCTTCAGACTTCATCATGGAAAATGGGGTGACTCCTCCAGAAGATTGGCCAGGGGAGGCAGCCGTCTCTTGTGCAAGATGCAGCTGGTACGGGGAGTATAGCTTTTTCAAGTAGCCACACATAGCATCAAGATCGTGGACAACTAACCAGGTGTCGGCCTTTTCGGGGAAGATCTGTTTCAACTTGATGAGAATACTCTGGTCTCTCAGATGCAATTGTCGAGCTAAGCGCTTAGTTCGGCTGAGGAATTGATCAATATTACCATTTACCTTATCGAAGCTGAGTTTCTGCCAGGCATCGTGCCATTGTTCTTCTGTCTGTTCAAATATGCAGAATCGTTGACAAAACATTTCCATCAGGTCATCCCAAGCAGCGGGAATGGCAATCTCGTTGTACCAGTCTCTGGCCTCTCCAGTGAGGCAGAGCCGAAATTTGCGGGTACAGTCAACATGGGGGACAAGGGCATCATCCATGTAATCTAGGGCCTTTTGCTTGAAATGGGCTGGGTCTTTGCTGGAGAGACCTGCAAATTGGGGGATTTGCATTCGATTATGTTGAGTCAGTTGTGTCAGAGCTGCCACTAGTTGAGCCATTTGGTTGGGGTTGTTACCCAAGTTTCCTCCTCCTTGGGGTCCACCTC
Organism: Haplosyllis leylae; assembly: GCA_038406175.1. NCBI lineage: Eukaryota > Metazoa > Annelida > Polychaeta > Phyllodocida > Syllidae > Haplosyllis > Haplosyllis leylae. The sequence goes on along the minus strand of JBCAUG010187337.1, from coordinate 490 downwards.
CTGGTGGTCCTCCTCCCAGTGCTCCTCCACCAGGGGGACCACCTCCGCCTGGTGCACCTCCATTGGAGATGCCTCCTCCAGGAGCGCTGCCACCACCGGGGGCACCGTTGCCAAAGGCACCACCACTGGGAGCACCTGCACCTCCAGGGGCACCTCCTCCAGCAGGGGGTGCACCTCCTTGTGCGCCTCCTCCTAGATTTGGGGGATTTGCTCCTCCACCAACTGGGGGTGCAGCACCCCCTCCTGCAGGAAGATTTCCTCCTCCACCTCCTGCAGGGGGGACCACACTGCCTCTGGCCTGTGGAGCAGCTCCTCCTCCATTTCCTCCAGGATTCCAGTTCATCTGTTTATCTACTTTCGATACTTTGGGGGTACTATTATGGGCAAGCTCAAAAGATTCGGGATCTTCCTCATCTGATTCTTCGAGATGGAGCCTCTTGGGCATACGCAACACCCACATGCGGGGCAGGAAGGGATTTTTAAATTTAGT
>JBCAUG010187226.1:0-19678 GCA_038406175.1 Haplosyllis leylae | reverse complement strand
CAGATAAACACTTTTTCCCCCAGATATACAGTTTTATCTGGGGGTTGAAAAACCAATCAGAATTGAGGATCGCGCCCTGACTCATGATAAACTGATTTGTTCCTGACTTAGGGTACAAAGAGTTTTGTCATGGTGTTCTACTCCTGTCTGTGGTATCATGACTTCAGCCGAAATATATGATAAACTACAATCTTGAAATTCAGATATTTAGTCTAGCTTAGAATTTTTCTCTGAAATTTTAAAATTTAATTCAATAACCTGGCCAGTTGGCGATTATATGGAAAGAAATAACATGGTTGTATTGGTTCGAACTTGCAACAAATTCAAATGACTCAAATCAAGCAAGGTAAAAGGAAAGGTAATAAATGAAATGTCACTTGAGGATATAAACTAAATTGTCCCAGTTGTTAGGCCTATGCTCCTAAAGGAATGTCACTTATTCCTAAAAGAGGTATTGCCTGTACACCTTTATTACACCATACATGTTTTTAATAAACATACTCATTGTTATATAGTCATTTTTTGTTTTTCAAGAGTGAAAATAATTAAACAATGCTCAGATATGTTCAAAAGCTTCTACATTATGTGATTTACATGGAATACAAAAACATTTACCTTGGACAAACATGAGGGCGTCAAATGTGCGCCTGCCAGAATGAAAGTGGGGGATTTGAAACTTGAGAAATTAATTTGATGAAGGAAAAAATAATAAAATGGACAATAATGAAATTCAATCAAATTGTTTCTGTGCGGGACACTTGGTTGAATCATTTCAGTAGATCTATAAAATCAAACTCACAGGTGACCACAGGATCAGGCATTTATTCAATCGTGTTTGCCAATCCTTTTTTATCATTCGTCAAATTAGATCAATTGATTACATTCAAGTGAAACATGACTGAAAGGCTATTACAAATCTTTCAAAGTCTCCCATTTAGAAGGGTCTCAGTAGCACAATCGTACGGGCATTGGACTCATGATAAAGACGTTGTAAGATGGAATAGTCGTGGGTTCGAGCCCCGAACCTCCACCAATGCTTGTGGACACGTCTGCAGGTATGTGGATCAAAAAGGCTCTGCTGCCATGCTGACCTCTATACAGTCGGCAGGTGTTGCACCAGAGGTGAATCTGAGGACTAGCGCAAAGGCAAGAAAATGTGCAAGCGAGACACCCACCCTGGCTTTGAAACCCAGGGCAGATGTCACCAAAAGTCCAAAACAGGGGTATCAGTGGCCCCACGAAAGGGACTTATGTCCCCCAAAAACTTTAAAAAAAAAAGATGGAATGGTTGATTTTGGAAAAAAAAGTTGTCTAACTAGCTTAGTTAGATAAATTTAACAAATTTGAAATAGGAAATACTCAAATGAAGTATTCATATATCGTCTGTAGCCTCTGAGAGTGGGAAGCTGGTCGTTGCGTAGACTTTGTCTGGATGTACTTTTTCTGATACCTCTTGTTAGAGTGTACACAGCTTGACATTCATGCCCAAATCTTTTTATTTTCTGACCACAAAATTAGGTAAGGCCACATATTAACCACGCAACAACTTCCACTGCCATATTCCTTTCTGAAACCCTTTGTAGTCTTATGAATGACTTATGTATTTGCTTTTCGACAGAGGTAAACTTCGTACACAAAAGGTACCTAGACATATGAGGACTTAGTCTAACAAGGTACGACATAGCTTTTTCTTGATGTCTAGTGTGACTTTTTGATCAAAAATCAAATACAGTGATAGGCTGCAAAACGTGCTGCTGGAATTCAAGAGGAATTTGAAAACAAGATGTCCAATAGTTTTTGATTCATAACAAGTTCAAAAGCACGAGGTTATTTTATTTACAATAGCAGACTTTATAAGGTGTTATGACCTAATTTAAAATACAAAGACACGGTTTTTAAGTATTTTGCATGAATATATATGCACTCTTCGAGGAGGTCAATTGGTGACTATGCTGGGATGATTTCTTTTGAAAAGAAATTGCAATTCTTTGTGAGAAAGTAAATCGTAACAAGTTTTCTCTATCATTTCTTTGGAGCCAATCAGCGATAGGCCGACATCAAAATCCTTTCATAAAGCCAGTGTGAAATCAGTAAGAATAGATGTGATTGGCACACTTTGGCGGGCAACGACGAGAGAATTGTATCACATAACTTGAATCGTAATTCATCTCAAAAACCAAACTTTTCCAAATCTCTGAATTTAATTTGAGATGCCTGGTGGAAACGTATCATGGAAACGTATGCAGCAACAAATAACATTACAACATATCGAACATCTTACAAACACAGTAACATTCATTCATTAACTGTAGTTTTCGTTGAAAAACGTCTTTGAGCAAAATGTTAATTATTCGGGACTGTTTTGCATCTAACTCATTAGGATGGCTAATTATCGCCTACGCTGTATTTGCGCAATGTGAATGCGAATTGTTGTGATGGAACGGGTACCAGTGGCAGAGATGCAGACAACTAGCTCCAAGATCGTTTAGTATTTGTACATGCCTGCTATTGAAGCTAAGGATGTAAAAGACCAACAAATAATCCTTTTCATGTGTAACTTACAATTAAACTCGATTTCACAATGACCTGGCATTCTGTACGTGTTTATGAAAAAAGAGTTCTCAGTTGTTTGCCGTGTAATACAATGATAGGCAGATGTGGAAATGTTTTTCAAAGTAAAACTCTGAAAAAAATGCTCTCATTTCACTTTGATGGGTTATCTGCCAGTATTTTTGAATCAGCTGATGAAAAAATAGTGAGCAACTGGTCACAAATAAATTTCTTGATGGCTTATATGACTCATGCAGACTGTTTTGCATAAATATGTCTGATTGGAATTTGCATAGGATGACGATAGTGTTCAGGAGTTGGATATTCTTTTTTTTAAAAATCAAAGATTAACGAAAGCGCTTATATAGACTAAAGTAAAGTGAAACACTGGGATGATCTTGTTGTGCTTTTCAGTTCTTAATTATAATAAGCTATTTCGGGTACTTGTTCAGAACTCTGTTTCTTTTCGTGCCAGCAAGCGATCAAATGTTACATGTTTAGAATACAGACTAATGCGGACGATGACACCTAAAACTCCCATCTTTCTCTCAAAACGTCTACGGACAAGAGCACCCAATTTAAATAGCTAGTAATGCACTCAAACATAATATAACGAGCTACTTGAGGTATAAATATACACTTTTTTCGCCCAAATGTAAATTCACCAAAACATCTGGCACAAGAAAATCTGGGTGCAACGAATATTCCAATTACCGGTAAGTGTTATGGCAAGAAAACTCTTCTTGCAACCACCTGGGCAATACACCACTCCACGCCAGGAAATGTTGTTCCAGATAGTTTTTGTCATAGTCATCAGCTCGTAGAGAATAAAAAATACGTTCAGAAACTCATACCAAAGTCTAGATTTAACACCCTAAAATTGTTCAGAGCGGAGTCCTATTTCACACACTGCGAAGCAAGAACATTAATGTCCATACATCACGAAGTTTTGATTACTTGCATATATTTTTCATGAAGAAAAATTACCTATTTCTTCATTTATTTCCAAGCAAATATTACTATTCCCCGAAAAGTGTCTGAAAAATTCTTGGATCAGCAATTAGCATGAATTTGTTTTGAAACCGAAATATTCTACCAAAAAAGAAAATTGAACCTCAGATAAAAGATTATTTCACCAGTTTTGGGAAAATATTCATGAACTTATGCATGATTTTATTGTTTTAAATTCTGAAGTGTCATTCAGTCGCATGACATTTGTAAATACAGACATTGTACGTGCCGAAAGAAAATCTGCACCTCTGCCAAATACTTCTAAGAATTTTATTTAAGTACTTTACATTTGTCTGCACAATAAGCCCTGGCGCCATCAACTGTTTAACCCCAAATTACAAATTTTCAGTGTGTTAATAGACACAAAAGTGTATTTGAATTAAAATAATAATAATAATAATAATAAATTATCAATAATTTTGCCTCAATCTATCTCGATAATATTTCATCAAACTAATAGGCTGTTTATCAAATTTGTTGGTTGGCAAAGACTCTGCATGATTACCAAAATCCCATTGGCTGGAGAAAATTACTTTTGCATATTCGATAAAAAGGTGTTTCAACTTCATAACCTACCTGTATGCATTCCTTATTTTCAACCAGATTTTCTTTACTGCTGCAATTTGGTGCTGTTGATCTCCCCCTCTGCCCCTGTTTCGAATTAGGGGGAGCTTCCTGGGAGAGTGCAACGAATACTCCAAGTAGACATAATGGCAAGAAGAGCCTTCTTACAATCATATCTGCAAGACACCACTTCAAGAAATGCTGTTCCAGACAGTTATAGTCACAGTCAACTGCTTACAGAAGAAAAAGTACGTTCAAAAACCCACTTCAAAGGCTCGAAGACACCAAGTACCGTTTATCCATTCGAGAACAGCAAAACTGTTAATATCTCATTTTGTTCATGGATGATGAGGTTGCACAAAAAGTGTACATGTGAATTTTAAGGTGAAGGAGTTGACCAACAATGCTCCACCCTTTGCTCGGAACATTCTCTTTTATTTCCCGTTGACTTGAAATTTATCAAACAGCTCATTCAGAAAGTACTATTTACCTTAGGAAGTTGCAACAAAAGTGTTGCTGTATCTTCTTCATGATCTAGGTACTCTGTGCTCACCCATTGTGCGGTAGACCAATACTCTCTGTGTCACGATCTTACCACAAAACAGACGCTGTGTCACAAAGTCCTATTTTTGCTTCTCTCTAACTCAATTAGATCCAATGAAATCTCCACCACACATTATTTGCTCCCATTGTAAGAATCACGCTGCCGACCGCATCAGAAAAAAGCGCTGATTTCGGAAAGAAATTAGGCCTATTGACGCTTAAAATTTTAAAATTATTTCGTTTTCAACAACCTTCTGTCAAACACATACAACACACTTACAAGATTGAAGTGAATTTTTGAAGTTGTTCCAGAATTAACTTATGAAAACTTTTTTGCATCTACTTTTACAATTAACTTTAAATTGGATGCTATGATAACAAGTTGAAAAAGAATACATATTTTAGGTATTTTTGTTTTTACCAGAGCCGACCGTAATTGATTGAACTGAAGAAACCATGTTCAACGCGTTATTGAGCATTTTTTTCTCCCCTTGATGCAGGAGCATTCGAGTTTTTCCTAAATAATAAAAAATCTGGCATTTCTGTACAAAATTGACATTAAAGGGTTTCAAAATCAGCAAAAAAATAAATTTGCCTCCAGTGGGAATCAGACTCATAACACCAACCATCTATGTGTAACGGTTGAACTGGTTGAGGTGCATCCCCATGACCTTTTTGTACCCAGCCCTGCCAAGCCTCTCTTTTAAACTGGTTGTGTTAGCCAGTTGGGGCTTTAACCATTGTGAGTACAGCCCAGGCCATACTCACCGGGGTTGCACATGCGTGAGTAATTAATACTCATGCATGCACAGCTGGCACCCCGATCAGCCATGCCCCTTTCCAAATGGTATAAATACCTGAACTCTCTGGAGTTTAAGGTTCATTTGGTTCGTAACTAAACTGGGGTAAGGTCTTAGCCAATAACCCATCAGGATCCCACCGACCCATCACACCAGAGCACCTTGACTGGCTATACGAGGATAGCAGCCTCTGGCTCCTGCTGGAGCCCTCTACATTCTTAATAGTAATTACCATACGCAGCCTCTGGCTCCTGCTGGAGCCCTCTACATTCTTAATAGTAATTACCATTGTTGACTCTTCTTAGCCAATGGCAGGGTTCCACTGGCAAATCCCTAATTAGGATAGTTAGGTTAATTAGTTTGTACCCCTAAGCATGCATGACATGCCAGCATATGTGATTAAATGGGACAAGAACCACTGTTTGGAGGACCAGAACTCGTGCCTGCCCCTCTTAAGTTGCATCAGATCATTCTACATCCAGTGGCTATTGTGCCGCCGGGCTCCAGTGGGTAGTCAGTAACATCTTAGCCGAGTCATTCAAAGAAACCGCGACATATGGATTAGGAGGCAGATACCTATTCCACACTGCCACCCAGACATGTGTTGTATAGAAGATCCTTAAACTGAACTTTGTTTCATGCTCCACTTCACTTTTCGGACTTAAATCATTTCTAGATTCAATAGATTCCCAACTTTTTTGAGGGTCTGAATATCTGACACTGATGAGGAATGACAGATTGGCTGAGTGGGTAAGGCATTAGAATTCTAATCCAGTGATAGCTGGGTGTTGTGAGTTTGATTCCCACTGGAAACAACTTTATGTTTGCTGAAACTTTAAAGCCCTTTTGTCAGTTTTGTGTTATAATGCAAGAAATGTCAGATATGTGTTATTTAGGAAAAAATCGATTGTCACGGTAGGACTCCCATTTACAAATGAGCATCCGGATTTCATCACAAATTTTGACATTTGACAAACAGTTGCCTCTGTTCTTAATGAATTCGAGTTTTCTCTTAATCATAGCTTAGGTCATTTAATAAATTTGTTAAATTAGTTAAATGCAATTCAAACTAGTGGTAGTTAATAATAGTAATCAATCTAAATGGGTAACAGTAAATTCACTATGTCCAGTAATAAATGCTAAAAAATAGCCATAGTGAATTTGCCATTGCCCATTTGGATTGATTACCATTATTGACTACCACCAGTTTGAATTGTGTTAACTAATTAAACAAATTTGTCAAATGACATAACCCACTTTTAATGGAAACCCGATCAAGCATTTCACGACATTTCAATGCGTTTTGCAATGGTATTTACCACATAAATCTAATAAGGGTAACTTTAGGCTCCTTTGTTAAGTGCACATATTTTTAATAGAATTTTGTCCCTAGCAACTGGAGGATCTTATCGTAATACTACAGAACTCTCTGCAAGACAAATTCTATTTCAGCAACTTTTTGTCTTCAAGAGACACATGAAACACCAATATCACAATGAATTATGCCATGCCAAAAAGTAAAATGCTCAGACGGCATCGGCTGCGACTCAAGAAGAAACACATTTTTTCCAAGTGAAGGAAACACAGAAAGAGGGTCAAGTGATTCTATCTCAATAACAATGAAAGGATTCTTTGATGAGGCGAGCAAGAGGTATACATACCCAAGTGCATAATTCATCAATTATCTAAATTCTGATTTCCAGTAAGTTTTCGTTCAAAATGACAGTACTATCAAGCGTGTATTGCCTTGTCAGTGATCATTAGAAGATTTCTCTTGAATTAAGAGGCCGAAATCGGGTGTAAACAGGCCAATTAAATTCCCTGTTTCACACCTTTGCAGATTTAGTGAATAGTGGTTGTAGCGCAGCAGACCACTGATTCGTTTAGGCGTAATTCCCAATTTTCTTCTATTGTAGTGTTGTAAATAATATCATTACAGTTGGCGTTCTTGATGATACAGTTACAGAACACAGTTGGGAACTTCGGTAGATTTATATGGTTTTCCGGCGAACAAAATTTGTGACAAAACAGTGAAACAAATTACTCGTGAAGTCATATGAAAACACCAATGTGTTCACAAGGTACATTTTTGCCCAGGTCTTATATTTGAATGGTATCATTTGACTTGTTAGCCGTGTGTCTCAGACTGGGTTTGTCCCAAAAAAGACACCATTACAGGATTTTGATATTGTGGAGTCACTGCTGAAACTCTTCATCTGAGCTGTCGTTCCAAAACACACCGCAGACAACGCCAGTGATGAAACGGTTGGGTGTGCCGAGTCAAACAATGCCGAAACAGCATTTCAGCTGGATTAGTTGGGCGGGGAAGTAATCCACAATTTCTGTATTCTAAATCTCGAACAATATTAGACACAATAGTAGAGTTGTTCAAAATTGGGTTTTTTGTTTTAAGCCAGGGTGTGCCAGACACATTTCTGAATTTAAAATGAAAGACAAGAAAGTCCTCCTGCGTGAATGCAAGTTGCATATCGCCCACCGCGTAGCAAGTGCTCGCTCTGCTGTCCTATCTCGGGGGGGGGGGTACCCCCTGTCCAAGGCTGGGGTGACCCTCCCTCGGAAAGAACTTCGGACCAGTGGAAGTATTATTGGATGGAGATGGGGTACCCCCCCCGAAGACACACACCTGTGAAAACATAACCTCCCGTCGTACTATGTACGCGGGCGGTAATAACCCTTGCAGGAATTTAAAAGTGTCTTCTTGGGTGAATCACGCGCATGGCTTCTTGAAATAGATCTAAGAATTCTGCGTTGAAATTGTAATGCCGATGTTCTTTTGTGTTGCACGATTCTGCGCATCCAGACGCCAAATCAATGTTGTATGTAAATGTATATAAACCAAATAACATGAATCCACCCTGGCACCAATACTCTTACCGCATGGTCCAATATATATCAACAAGCTACTCGTATGTATATCCAGTCCTGAGTCCCCTGCAATTTGGATTCACAGTTTCGATGACGATGGTTTCAGATTCTGGATTAGAGGAGCTCTCAATTCGATCAGAAATTTACAAGTTTATTGCGGGCCTATTTCCATAATTGCTTCTAGGTGATTGCACGGGCATATCTCTCAGAGTCGATCACAATGCGATGTGTGTCCAACGAGTTGGCTTTGGTTGCAACGGCATGATCTGGTTTTAGAAATAGCTATATCTACCATACAGGTTTTTCATATCAATTTCTAGTTAAACATCAACCATTAGTTCTCTGAGATGGATATCTTTGTTCTAAAATACAAATAAAAATGTGGAAATATGATCAAATTATAAAATGTATATCTCTTAAATCTTCTGTACTGCTGTCCTGATTTTATTTTGTTCCAAAAGTTGTCAAGATGTGACACCTTCTTTGTTTGAGTTTTTGGACCATATTAAGTTCTGCAAAGTAGTACTGAATATTTCAAAAGTAAATATGGAATACAGTGTACATTCTGCACATTTTTATTTTTATTTGAGGTGAAAATGTGAAAAAATTAAGAAGTTATGGCAGAATATATATAAATTGATATGGAAAACCTGTATCGCGTGTAGCAGTGTTACAATTCTTCACAGTTTTCTACTTGTAGTATTATCTACAGAATATCAAGAGTAATATGTGATCACCAAGACTTCCTTAAGATTGGGAATAAGGAGAAACTATTGTGGTTTGCGTTGCTTTTTCGTTTGATTCAAAGAAATTAACAGCCATTTTCTGTTGATTCATAATAATTTGGTGAAAACACCATCGTTCAGAATTGCACCAATTTCTAATGTTCCATGTCAAAGTTAGAACACAGTAAATTAGGGTCAGTTAGTGAAATAACCCACAAAGATACAAAATTATCATACATTTAATAGATACACCCATTAAACCAATAAAATATAGCTGCAATTATCCACAAAAAAAACTATTGCTGACGTTTAGATTTCATGTACTGTACAGTCAATCGGCCTGTATTGGGTGGATGTTCATATTTAACGTTCTGCAAAATTCTGTAATAGTTAAAATACATTTTTTATCAATTGAGGATTTAAGCAAGTGTCCACTGAGAACACCTCCCCAAATTCCAGGTAGGTATATTTGGTTGGTCCAAAAGACTGGAGAAACAGCTTTTGATAGATCTATTGCTTTCCCAGTATTTAGGTCACCGTCAACTCAAGTAAATGTATGTGGTTAATATTTAAACAAAAAGTCATACAGAATTTCCTTGGACATCGGGCTGGTTGAAAGCTGCTCACCCGTGTCTCTCAATTAGTCCCCATCTTCTGACAATGTACGATTAATGGCCCACTGTGAACATATTTGCGTTGTTTTCAGTTTGTTGTATATCAGGTAAAATATTTCGTCCCGAGAAATCATAATCACGTAACATTATTTCAGTCATGGATACCGCTTTGGGACTTGGCAAGGCCTATTGTGATGCCTTCAACTCTCCTGGGGTGAATGGAGCAGTAATTGCGACCTTCTATGCCACTGACTGCAGATTCATGACACCCGGAGTACCAACTGTATCCGGAAATGCCAGTAGGTAATGCTCTATCATAATGTAATAAATACGAATATCCAAGGGGATATTGATTCTTCATCTGTTTATTTCAGTTAAGACGATATGTTTTCGCATATGTTTAAATTTGAGAATTAAAGTTGGTATTTTGGCATGTCCTAAATGTATGTGCATAAACTAATTTACAACTCAGGAAGATTCCAGAGTTTTCAGAGGAACTGAGAGAACGTCATTGCCCGATTAATCTTTTCAATGACTATAAAGGTAAAACATTCGACAACAAAGCCGATCCAACCTTTTGACCATATCTTGATTTAAAATTCATTTCAAGGGGTATTTTTCAAAAATTTGAAATGCAATTGAGAAATGTTACTCAGTTTTTTTTTCAAAAAGTGAACTATGTGTAGATATTTTTACAAATTGTTGATATGCCTAGAAATATCATGATCAATTTGTTTTTCAAAGACGTGAAATTGGCTCTTGACGAATTTTTCAAGAAGAAAGGGGTTGATGATAACTCTAAGCTGCAAATGATTTGTGAGGACGCTCACGAAACGGGTGATTTCCTCATCACTAGCGGAACATACACAATTACTAGAGATGGAAAAGACCTCGATGTCGGAAAGTGAGACTTTTAACACAAACTCTCTTTTGTGCCTTTGATTTCATGGTCGAATTTATCACTTATTACCAGTAAAAACCTGGAAAATTCCTATCTTTTCAGATTTGTGAAGGTTTTCAGAAAAGAAAATGGAAAATGGAAGATATTTTATGATATTGTCAACAGCAATAAATAAATAAACCTCCGAAATTGAATAATGGTCAAATCTTTGTTGAAAACATTCAGATAAATTTTGTCCGTCTTTTTTCTCGCTGACAAAATTCAAAATAATTAGCCTTCGATGTTACCCTAAAAGGTTGTTGGCAACTACTCTTAGACCAGGTTTTACCTTAGCTGGTCTAATATCGACACAGTTAAGAGTTTGGTGCAGACATCTTTCAAATTAAACGGATTAGTCCTGACATATTGGGATAATTTTTTGTGTTTGTCAATAAACTGTGGTCCGATCTTAAAAAAGTGAACACCACATTGGAAATCTGTTACCAGTTTTATTCGTGTCTCCGTTGTATGTAGTGTAACAACATTGGAATTCGACCATCTGGCTTAATCAAGCGCAAAGTTCCTCAATTTGCATACTTAGTGTGCACTTCTCTACAAAATAAATCAAACTTGATTTATACCTTTGCGTTGTCACCTCCAGAACCTGCTAAAAGTTACAAGTCTATGCTACTCAGGCGTTTGTTTGGACTTTCCCTTGGTTCAGATACTAGAGAAACATCCAGTCATCAATCCCCCAATATGTTTGGGCTCTCGTTCTGGATGTACATCTGCGAAATGTGGATAGCAATTGCCTCTGATTCTGGATTAAGGGGGCTCATTCTCCAATCAGAAATTTACAATTTTATTGAACAGCCCATTACCATAATTGCTTCACTATGATTGCATGAGCGCCAGGCTATTACTTGTACAAGACACCACAATGTTTCACCGCCAGAGTTTAAAGCAATAATAGTCTAACTTAATCAAAATGATATCCTTTTTTCTATTTATTAAACAAAAAATATGAGTTGGTCAGAAAACATTGTAATCATGCAACCCAGCAAATCTTTAATTCTGAATTATTGAATATGTCATTATGATCTTTCGGGAAAAACTGAAGGCAAGATGACCGAGGCTTGTATTTCTTAAGACAGGTACCTTTGCAATTCACCTCATTTGACAGAAAATCGCTGTAACTATTTATCTATTAACACACCTAAGAATGTTTTGCCACAGAAATGCCTTTCAGTCGAAGGAGTAACACATAGATTACAAAGACATTTACAATCAACAGAAAAATAATTTCCTTTCATTTGACCATGATATTGAGTTACCTCGACTTTGACCTTCAGATGACCTTTCAAGTACGTTTTAATGGACAATTTTTCATTAACCTTGACCTTGACAAATGACTTTGATACTCAAACTTGACCTAGATATGATCAAGATGTATCTATATACTGAAAATAAAGTTCTAGTTCAAAAGTTATAGCCTGAACAGACAGAAACATAGACACACAGACACTTGTACAGATAGACACACAGATAGACAGACCCAACTAAAATCATTACCTATGCGCTTACGCGGATGGTAAAAATGCAATGTATGCAGTGGATAGTTAGTTTGGGTTTTTTATGTGTTACCGGCTTCTTACATTGAGTTTTGGCCATTGCCTGATCTTAGATCACTTTGTGAATTTGTGAAGTGAGAAACATGTTGATAGGGAAATCGTCACTCCATTGTTTTATTAGATGGTCTTGGCGTGATTATCTATATATAAAACGGGACATTTCACAATTAAAATGTTATACTTGTTACTCTTTTAGTACAAAGCTTGAGGAATGCAGCTTTTGATGTCGTGATACTTTTGGCGGAATAATATATTCACAAGCAACAAATCTGCATTTTGTACGTCGACATCTCTGCCTGATACATGTATATATTCCAAACTATTTGACATTAAACTTAGTTAATGCCTCTGATTTGGCAAGCTTGTACCCAGTAAGATTTCCCATACACATCCAGCTTCTACTTGGAAGAGCGCACAGATTCCTCATTCCACAGGGGCCGCTTCATTCAAGTTCCCGTCTCTGAAACTGTCACTTATTGCTGCGCGTTCTCAAGTTTTAAAACATGTCAGGTAAGTTTTAAGAGTTTTAAAATGTGCAGGAATTACACACTTATCATTTTTAACAAGTATAAAACTCTTGACGGTTTAAACAAAGGTTTGTACTTATTATTTACCTATCCTGAAAAGTTTCTTCAATACCACATGCGATTAGGCATTTGAATATCGGTTCCTTTCTGAGCCTCACCTGTTCGAGGGTCTCTTAGTAAAAGCTGAGTAATCACTTACTTTATTTTCTTTAATGCCCTTGTCTTTGCAATGCTACAAACTCTTTCCTTAATCGGTTTAACATGTAAGATTGTATTTCAGTGAAGGATATCGTACAGCAGGCCGAGAAGGCGTACTGCGATGCATTTAACGCCGCGAGCGTTGGTGGAGCGGACATGTCGCCGTTCTATACCAGCGACTGCGCCTACATGCCGCCTGGATCAACCGTCATCTGCGGCAAAGCCAGTGAGTACCAAACCTTCTTCTTAAAACTGTATTGGCTGTTCAACGGATCCATTTTTATAAAGTTAAATGAATTTACAAGAATGTCCAACAAATCAGATAACATTTATTCTTTTTTTTTTTCTTTTTAAATTTTTGGAGGACCGTCTGTGCTGCGAGCACAGCGCTGTATACCACTCGGCCACTCCGCCTCGGCTAAAATTTATTCTTCGTGAAGACATTCTGTTTACGCGTCAATAGAAGAAAATTCATTTTTAATATGAAAAAAATCACCATAATTCATGGATTTTTTTTTTCAAAGGTTTAAAACCAGCGTTTGATAAGTACATGAAGGAAAGAGGTGCAACTGCCAATTCGAAGCTGCACATCACATGTCAAGAGGCCCACGAAGCCGGCAATTTTATCATTGCTTCTGGAGATTACAGAATTACCACTGATGGACGGGACATTGATGTTGGAAAGTAGGTATTTTCAACTGATCCATTCACATTGATGTTTTATCTTTAGTTACAGACTATGTATTGTAGAAGGGTGATGTTGAGTTCAGATGAACTTTATTTTGGTACATATATGTCGGCAACAGATCTGTTTTTGTAATGGAAACTGGGATCAAATTTATGTCCATTCAAACAACATGAAACAATGTAGAAGACATTTCAAACGACAAATGAGATTCGGCTAGAAGAGTCAGGTAGCAGGTCATTTTGCGATGTATGATTGTACGTCAAAATTGAAACAACAACAGTTGTACTGAACGCCCATTACTTCTAGTTGAGGTTGACTTAAATGTTGATTTTCTTACTTTTACCGCCCGAATCCGAAGGATGGGGAAGGTAATGTTTTCACAGGCGTGTGTCTGTCTAAGAAGGAGGGGGAGAGGGGTACCCCTACTCACTGGTCCCTTATCTCTGGTCCCTGATCCTTTTCTAGGGAGGGTAGGGATATCCCTAGTATATGGTCTCAGGTTCTTAGCCTGGAGTACCCCTGGTCTCCAGAGGGGCAGGGGTAGGGCACTACTCTAGTCAGGTTCTAGGACAGTGGGAGGGGGGTATTTCAGTCAGGTCCTAGAACAGGGGTACCTTCCCCCAGCCAAGACAAGGACAGGGGAACTCCCCTTGGTCAGGACCATGACAGGGGTATCCCCCTCCCCTCTCCTGGACAGGACACGCCATGAACAGCATACAGCACAGATGGTACACCTCTTCCGTTTTCACGCAGGAGGACTTTCTTGTCGTTATTGTATGGCAAGGTCATTCAAGGTCAAAATTGACATGACAAGGTCAAAGTAAAATGTGCTGGATTTGCAATTAACTCACTTTTTTGTTTCTTGTTTTTTCACTTTTATTGATTCTGTCTTACCCATTGTACACATCAGAATTTAAGTAAGCCAGAGAGCGGGTTTCTAAATCTGTGAAGTAAACATTAATCCAGTCCCTGAATTTCAGCAAAACTTGGTGCGGAGTTCACAAATTTCATCCTCATAATCAATTTGTTTTAAAAACAGTTCAACTACATCGACCGCAGACATTTAGATAAAAGGTATTCTTTTCCTTTTGGGTTCATCTAACAGAAATTATATCCTTAAAATTTGTTTTCTTTTCACAGATATCTGAGTGTCTTCAAACAAGAGGGAGGCAAATGGAAGCTGTTCTGGGATATATTCAACAGCAATAAGTCATAAACCTGCAGCACTACAGATGCGCGGAACGCACTGCCACCTGTAGAATATGAGGGTCGTCTTCTCTTGGACAAATTACGTTCAATGTGCCGTAGCGGCATTGGTTACTAAAATAGTTCCCCTATTCTCTTTCATCTGTATAGTCTTATGGATAGATACTTGGGTAAAAGAAACAAGATGATTCCACAGAAGAAGTGCATGTGATGAAGCTCACAACTATTCAATTTCTCAAAATGCAAAAGAAATAAATCTTTGTCTTTGATGGTCAGTTTAAAACTAATCTGTAATAGTATAAAGAAATTATTAACAATGATTATAAAAACTTTTTGATATTGAAATTACTGTAGTAACTGTCTATGCTTATAAATCCGCAGGATTAAAACCCACTTTTCGTAACTAATAAATGTTCCACGTCCAGTGACTTCATCATATTGTGATTCCATTGTATTGTTCAATTTTACTTTATGCAGTTGTAGAATGGTTATTTAATATAACACGTAAGTGAATCTTTATTAACCAAAAGTTTGTTTGTAATTTCAATGGAAAATAAACGTTATAGAATCTAATATCATCCAAGCAATAAAGTAAACTGTTTTTCCTCAGAAGACCCTGTCGGAAGTTCAAAAAGTTGTGACTGTCAAGGTAAAAGTATTATAATGGCTGTCCGTGGGAATTCATTTCAATCATGGTTTGTACAGAAAACTCTGACAATGTGGAAGAATATTCTCACTGACAACCAAAAAGAACCAGTCAGAATTTTGGGAACTTCCGATAAGGTGCAGGGTTTGATTCTTTTGTTAGATCTACAGTCTCAGGAAGGATCAGCGTGGCGTATGGCAGGTAAACTGGAAAAATACAAAAATGATAATTTCTCTTTCAGTATTTTCACAACTGTTTTTAAAATATGCCTATACCCTAGACATTCTAATTCATCAGTTTGTCCACATGGAATTTTATGATGGCACTTTGCCAATTCTTCTAAACATTTCAAAAACAGCTTTGTCAATGAACTTGATTTAACTTCATTCAAGTTTTCTGCAATCAAGTGGTTTTTCAAAAGTTTAGAAGAATCAGCAAAGTGTCATCAGAAAATTCCATGTGGACAAACTGATGAACCAAAATGTCTAGTATATAGGCATAATTTTGAAAACAGTTGTGAAAGTACTGAAAGAGAAATTCTAATTTTCATGTTTTTCTTAAACTTGATTCAAGCTCATTAGTTTACATACAATCCGCCGTGCTGATCCCCCCTGAATCTGGATTTTGAAGCATTCAGTGTCCCTATTTACAGATCAAGTATCACCATAATAGCACACATAATTTGATGATCAAACACACCGGGCCGCAATACGGATTGTGCTACTATCCCCAATTGTCAAGTATTTTTGCTCTAAAAATTGGCTTAGATTGTGTGCCTCCCTGTGGTTCAAACAGCGCTTGGTGAAGGAACATTTTGGAAAACGATTGCCACATCAATTCTAATTTTAATAATGTCAGGTACGTAAGTTTTAAAGTCATATAGTGTAGTCTCAAACCTATTATTTTCATCACAATTTTGTTCTCTAACCCTCCATTTACAGAAATAGACATTATAATTTCTGTATATTCAGCCCGAGAGATAGCGGAACAGTGGCACAGGCAAGTTGAAGATGCCTACAAATCGAAGGAAGATTATTCACTATGCTATACTACAGACGCCAAGGTCATGTTGCCTGGATTACCAACAGCAGTAGGACGGAATGGTGAGTGGAATCTCGCCTTTGCCATGACTGTACGTACCAGACTGTGGACAGTCATGGTGGTTTCCACAGTACTACTTGTAACATACCTTACACCAAAATATCTGTCATTGTAACCGCCGTCGTGCTCCATCACGTTTTTTTTCTCTTATCTTACATTCAGATGTACTTATTAAAATTAACTGCATTTTGTACCAAAATAGGGCCAGCTAAAATGGTTGATGCGATGTTGCTACTAATTGCAACCAAATTTTGTAGATTTAAAAGCGGCTTTCGCAAAATATGCAAAGGAGAAAAATCTTCCAGCCAGCAGCGTTACTGTACAGGAAGTCTACGAGTCTGGAAACTTAATTGTACAAACCGGAGAATTTAAAACAACTTGTGATGGGAGAGTGATTGATTCTGGAAGGTTAGTTTACAGATTTTTCACATCACATTGAATTTTTCACAAACACACAAAATTCGTAATAACAGCAATATTGGCATCAGAGGCTTTACTTCGTGAAAACAAAAAACCCAGCAACAAAACGTTACCCCAGTGAGCATTCTAGTTTTTCACGATACCCGTTTCTGTCAGATTATCTGACAGATCTAACTTTACCCAGAACAAAATAAATTTCATCAAAAATTGCCCCCATTGGGGTTTGAGCACACAACCTCCGGAAAATCACTCTAATGCTGACAGAAATGCGTCAGATTTCCTTATCGTTAAAACCCCGATTGAATCCCGTAACTCAGCCATTCAGGTCTAATGCTCTCCTCTCTGAGCTACCGAACCATGTGCTACTTCAGACATCCTTAAATTGTCTTTTGTCCGTACATCATTTCAATCTTGGACTTACTGAGAACCAATAGAGCATCATCCTATAGAGATCGTAGATTTCTGAGGTAACACATGCCTCAGTAGCTCAGAGAGGAGAGCATTAGACTTGAATGGCTGAGGTATACGTTCAATGCTCACAGGGCAAACATTTTGTTGTTGAATATTTTTGTTTTCACGTAGTAAGGCCTGCAAATTTCGGCTAATTTATGAGCAACTTGAATTGACCCTTTCCACATGCTTCAAGAAAAGTTTAAGTCAGCACACAACCATTAAAGCCTAAATCAGTATCTTGTAATACAACTGTACCGCGAAATGTTATACAAATATTTCAGTATTTTCTGTACACTTTAAAATATATAATAAAAAAAATTCTCATAGACTCCCATACAAACACTGGAGTCAGATTTTACTGAAATCATCGCAAATAGCAGAATTTATTGAACTTCCTGCAGGGTGATAGATCTAATTTAGCTATTAATTTGTTGTTCAAAACACAATTGAATAATTTATTTCGGGTTTTTGATTGTTCTCAAACAAGAGGATACCAAATGGAGGGCATGCTACGAAATGTCCAACTAACTTTCTTTGGGCGTTTCAATCAAGATTTCACTTACTTTTGACTTGTGTGAGAAGGAGAATTTAACCAATCGTAGAAATATTTGCAAGTAGATGCATATGTCTGCCTAGTTTCTTCATTTTTGTAAGAGGAGTAAAATCGTGAGAACTCTTTGAACAATATTTGGATGCATTACCTATATTTTATCAAGTTTTTCACAAACTAACTGAAATTGGCAATATTGGCATTACAGGCTTTACTGCGTGAAAACAAAAAGAAATTAAGGACAAAATTTAGAACCATTTAGGTCTGATGTTCTCCTCTTTGAGCCCTTGACGCATTTGTTACTTGAGAGATTTAAGATCTTCATATGGTCATGCTCTACTGGTTCTAACTAAATGATCTAAGTTCAAGATTGAAGTGGTGTAGCAACAAAAGACAATTTAAGGATATTCCAAGTAGGACATGCCTCAATAGCTCAGAGAGGAGAGCATTAGACCTGAATGGCTGAGGTCCCAGGTTCAATACTGATGCCAATATTGCCATTATTGCCATTTCTCTGTGTTTGTGAAAACTTGAATATGGTCTCAGTGGAGAACAGATAAATTTAAACTTGTCGCTACACCCTGCAAGAAACCCGGAACATTCTGGTCTCTTGCATAGAGATAGTAAGTTCAAATATTCCCTTTGTACAAAAATAGTCTACGAATTTTGTAGATTCTTCAAAATTTAATTTGAAAAAACTCGAGTGCTACTTCAGAAATCCACACGCACTGCCGAAATTCGGAATAGCTACCAGAGAACCAATTGCAAGAGTTTGTGTTTTAGACCACATCTGAATATAATTCAGAAGTACAGAAGGGCAAAGGAAACATGGTGAAATTTTGTCTGTACAAGCAACAATAATGAACCAATTAGATATGGTGGCAACAGCATGCTACTTCAGTTTACTCTTAATGACACATATTTACTTGACAGAAATAAAGACTAATGGTCCCACTTTTTCAGAAGATTAATCATTGAAATATAAATTTTGTTGCGTGGATCCCGTGTTCCTGCTATTCAAGTCACCTTTATATAGCTGACACTTGGTTAAAATTTTCTACATCCTTGACACAGGTCGGTTTATTCCACAGATGCCTAATCTGTCAGAGTCAAGGGAGGGACAAATAATGTCATGAGTCTGGATTGTCAACAGGGGTTTTCACA
The DNA here is from genome assembly GCA_038406175.1 of Haplosyllis leylae. Taxonomy (NCBI): domain Eukaryota; kingdom Metazoa; phylum Annelida; class Polychaeta; order Phyllodocida; family Syllidae; genus Haplosyllis; species Haplosyllis leylae. Next base: position 521 of record JBCAUG010187226.1, on the reverse strand, counting down.
AGCACACAAAATTGGCAATATTGGCATCAAAGGCTTTACTACCCGCGAACAAAAAAATCCATCAACGAAATGTTACCCCAGTGAGTATTGAACCTGGGACCTGTGCCATTCAGGCCTGATGCTCAACTCTCTGAACTAGATAGGCATGTGTTATATACTTATGAGTTCTTTAATTTTTCTTTGTTCTTGCATCAAGGACTTAGATCATTTAGTCAGAACCAATAGAGCATGACCATATATCTATATAGATCCACCTTTGACAAAATGAACTTTCAATTTTATTTAATTACAAATTTCACTACACTCCTGGGACAAATTTTGTAACATGTTTGTCTAGATTTTCAATTTGTTACATCTGGAGATAAATTTTTACTTTATATTACTTAACAACATATTATTAGAAGGTTTTATAAACATACACAGCTAAGAATCACCAGAAAAATTGACTCTACACTTTTTTGATGCCAATGCTGCCATTATTGCCAATTTTGGCTCTTTTATGAAAACCCTGAATCAAAAAT
>JBCAUG010187116.1:0-19683 GCA_038406175.1 Haplosyllis leylae | reverse complement strand
TCAAAAGTTATAGCCTGAACAGACAGACAGACAGACAGACAGACAGACAGACACAGAGACAGACCCGACTGAAATTATTACCTATCCGCATACGCGGATGGTAAAAAAAAATCCGGCTACCCGGGTGATAGTGAAAGTCACGTTGGTTGTTGGGTCGTTATGTTTGGCTGTTTCTTAGAAATACTCTCACTTCATTGTACATTGGTGAAAATATAGCAATGCACAAGCAGAAAATTCTCCTTTTGAGACAATGAATAGGGATCTAGACACAAAGCATATTACACATTTTATGTGAGTACAAATGAAAATTTACGAAAGTAAACATTGATGGATCTAGAGATGGGGCGCAAGGGACGCGCGCCTCCTCTTTCACCCAAAATTTCTTGATTCTCATGCAATTTTCGGAAAAAATTGATCAAATATTAGGTTGGCGCCCCCGTTAGGGGTTCGCGCCTCCTTTTAGAAATCCTGGATCAGTTACTGGTAAATATTTCACACGTTAATAATTGATCTCATGTTTGTAGCTCAAACCACTACCTGCTGATGATTGTTTCGTGTTGTTTTTGTGGCAGAATTGTTGATAGTCAATAAGTAAATATTCTGGCAACTTTTGTTATGTGTTTCACAGATGGAAACAGTTCCTAACATTTATTTACAACTTTTTGTAAGCATTTAACTGTATTTATTACAGTTGTCATGACCAATGAAATCCAGGGCCAAACACAAAGTGGAATAGGAGATGTTTGTGTGAAGAAGAAAAGTCCATTATCATATTTACACAACTAAGTCATACAATTCATTGTGTAAATAGTATAACATCTGAAATTCACTAATTCATGCATCATGGGCAAATTCACTGCTTTTGGATTTTAAAGGCAGGATAGTTGAATTGATTAAAAGTAAACTATTGATGATTTATCAAGTGCACTTTATTACTTAGTAGTTGAAAGGAAAGAAATACAATTCAAGCAAGTAGTTCAAATTTCAGAAATCATTAAATTGAATTTGAATACTGAAAATACTTTTTGCAAACATTGTCTTGTTGGAAATAGATCAAGAATGCCCAATGAAAAGCATATTTCATTTTATGTTTTTTACTTCTTCTACACATTTCAGATTCAAAATGTTCAGAACAGATGAAATTCAATTAAAAACTCCAAAAATGTTCATCTGGCAGCAGCATCATACCCAATTGCCTCAGAGTGCTAACATAAATTGGATATCCTGTGTCTTCTCCAAACATCCATTCCATTAATGCAGGGAATTTTTGTACAGGTAACATTGTAAAATGAGCCAAATCATGATGGAAGTCAGCATAACAAGAAGCCAGTATTCCATCAACTACAATCTTACCTTCTGCTGTCAAGGGAACATAGGCACCTAGAAAAAAATTGGTAAGGCTTCCTGGTTTCAGGTTTTAAACAAAATTAATGGTCAAAAATTTAAATTCCACTTTCTTCAAAACAAAACATAAGCTTCATCCTCATAAAAATAGTGACAATGAATTTCACCTTTTGTTTTTCAACAATAATAGAAAGACCAATGGTAATTGATATCTATGCACCTCTGTGCATTAGGGACAAAGGGTAAGCTCAAAATATTGCATTTCTAAACAAGGTTACCTTGCATTTTGATGTCAGATACATCTATCACCTTTTCAGGGGTCAGCTCAGTATTTCCTTCAATCAATACCTCATCACCAATAGACAGATGACTTGCATAACTAAATCAAATAGTTGTTAATAAGCTCATTATTGATTATTAACAGAGAAGATATTTTAAAAAGCAAAGTCGTTGAAAGAAACTGGATGGAAAACCAGTCACATCTCAGCTCAAATCCATTTTTGAATAGAAAAGAAATGGATTCTGGTCTGCATCAGAAAAAATGGCTGAGTGAATGTTAACCATAAAATTTAAGTTGAGTTAGAAATGACAATTTCACTGCAGTTGTTTAGTATAATGTTTTAGAGTATTGAGAGCACAGATTACCAAATACCTATTTTTAAAGTTTAACTCACATTGGGGTGAATTGGTCAGAAATGGATTTTCTTGCATAAACTAGATGGTTTCCAGTCAAAGTGACAGTTCCATTTGCAGTTTCCATTGATCTGTACTGTTTCACTGTCTTTGGTTGCTTCTTAAGAAATGCTCTTATTTCACTGTATGTGACTGCACCAGCTGAAGAAACTGTGCTAAAATACAAACTACTACAGGATGTAGCCCAAGAGATAACAGATAAATACCTTGAAGCAGAATAGGAAATTTGAACAGTTCTAATTTTATCATTTTAAAATTATTTCTAAAAAAGGACCCTTGTAAATTATCCTCTTAACATGGCAATTATAATTACAATTACTACTATGAACCAAAAGGAATCATCAACAAAGTAAAAGACTCTAAGATAAATGGTTTACTTGTTTGAACTCTGTCTCCAACTTGTAGCTCGGACATTGTCATTGATTTTCCATTTTCAAGAAGAACATTGCCTGAAGCTGGGAAACAACCACCACCACCACTTTCTGGTGGAGGTGGTGGGGGTGGAGGTGGAGGAGGTGGTCGTCGTGTTGTAGTTGTTGTGGTCGTGGTAGTTGTCGTTGTTGGTTGACATGTTCGCTGGAATTTTGATAAGATGATTTCAACAACTGTGGCCAGTATATTGGAAATTATATGATTATTTTTTCCAGTGGTGATTCCAATTGACACTTGCCAAATGCAAAAGAACCACCAACATATGATTCTTATTTTCTGTCAGGACATTACACCAAGCTGTCAGTAACGTCCTGGGTAACTAGATACAAAGCGACCATTGGAAACCAAATTTTACAATGTTCCTAGCAGTTCTAACCACATTTGTGACACAACATGTCATCCGCACAACTTCCTAAATTCTGGGTAGAACACAACATATGTGCTCTAATTTGCCAAGGCATGTTATATCATACACATGTAGTATTCTCTCATGTCATGATACATGCATACTGTCATTTACTGAGCGGTTGATTTGGGGGCCCAGAGAATTTGGAGACATAGTGGAAGGGGGCTGTTAATACTTTCATGATAAATAGGCCTAATTTACAACAAGGAGTCTGGGGGCTCTGGCCAGGGGCCCAGAGGGTCCAAGGCACAGATCTAGCTTAGATTCATGATTTCTTTCTTTTCCACAAATATTCTACAAATCTGCCAAGCAGCAGTGAAATTGATTGGACAGTTCAAAAGATATGAGCAAACAAAATTAAGTGTAGAAAGAATATGATCTAGATTTATTGGAATAACTAAAACAAACACTCCCTCTGATGTGTCTCCTAACAACATGCCAACAGGTAAACATAATATGGTGAGTTATTTCTGCAATTGTCATGTTGCATGTTGTTATGTCATATTCATCCATGATATCGTATAAGCAGAGATGTGTTTTAAATTATTCTTTGTGGATGGGTGTTCAGCTAGTATGTACTTGGTTATTTTTCTAAGTATTCCTTTTATTTTTATTAGTATTATTGGTGGCTCGTCAGAGCTACCTATGTGGTTGACGGCCTGTGTTTTGGTCACTTTTTTGGAAGGTCGAGGGGAGCTGTGTGCATACACATGAGTCACGTACAGCATTCCTGTGTGGCTCCCGTGTGGCATTCCCGTGTGGAGGGGATATTACCGTGTGGCTCCTGTGTGGCTCCCGTCTGAAGGGGACATTTCCATGTGGCTCCCATGTGGCATTCCCGTGTGGAGGGGACATTCCCGTGTGGCATTCCTGTGTGGAGGGGACATTCCCATGTGGCTCCCATGTGGACATTCCCGTGTGGCATTCCTGTGTGGAGGGGACATTCCCATGTGGCTCCCGTGTGGCATTCCTGTGTGGAGGGGACATTCCCATGTGGCTCCCGTGTGGCATTTCCGTGTGGCATTCCCATGCGGAGGGGACATTCCCATGTGGCTCCCATGTGGCATTCCCGTGTGGGAGCTATTCACGAGTGGAACGAGCCACCAAAGTAAAATTCTTCACTCCTTGATATCTTTATTTTTGTTTTTGTTTATTGTGCTGGTCATGTAAAACAGTGTATTCTAATTTCAATATCTTTATGAAATACAGTTGTCCTTTTGGCAAAATATATTTACCAATTTCTTCAGAAATGACAATTTTTCAATTTGCTTTAATCTTAAAAGATAAATTGGACCAGATCCTAATATAGTTTCTTTTACTTACTGTTTGTCTTTTAGTTGGTTGAGTTGCTCTTTTACCACCTGGTCAAACAACAAAGGTAACAGTATATTACTGACAGTAACATATTTATGATGAAACAATCTATAAGAAACAGTGTGTAACAGGGAATATTCTCTTCTCTCCTGATCAAATCTGATGAAGGGAACACAGTAGTATTGAGACTACTCTCTTCTCAATTGATTAAACAGGGTCTCAGTAACAATGTGTTATTGAAAGTTTTCTCTTCTTAACTTACTAAGCAAGAAATAGGTGACCGCTTATAATTTAAAGTACTCTACCTTCACTGAATCAAACAACAACTAAGTTGCAAAATGCTATTAAGAGTACTCTCTGCTGATGAAGTCAAACAAGAAATGTTTGTATTTGTTTTAAATGCATGGATCATAAGGCTCGGCTGCAATGCTGGTCCTCAAGCGGCCAGTAGCAGTAGGTATCACATCAGAGGAAGGATCATGCTGACACCAGCACGGTATCCAGCCCGGTTTATCTGGGACAGACGTTACCAGGGATACCAGTGGCCCAGCAAGGACTTATGTCCTCCAAAAAACCCCATAATTTACCTCTTCCAAGTGAACTTCCATCACAAGTTAACACTTGTAAGACAACGCACAAAAGTATGATGCTACTGGGCTTCATACTTAAAAATATTTCAGGTTTGTCCAATAACTGTGCTACAGTTGCAACGTCTTCAATGAAATGTTGTAACAACTTACACAGCTCATTGCTGCTCCTCACTGCTTAAATATCAGACTGCGAATTTATCATACAGTGAATCTCGCTTTTTAATGGATTTCAACCTGCTGGCTCTTTTTGGTTTTCCCGAACTTACAACTGATAAAGAGAGAATGAATATGATATGAGGAATATTAGCCGCAACAAACAATTTCAAAGGAACTGCTCAAACTCTTTAAGTAGAGAACAGATGATTAAGCTAATTGAAGTATATTTCAGTGTCAATGTGAACATGCTCAATGTAAAAAAAAGAGGATGTTCAAATAATTGGCACAACATAGAATTGAATCCTGGATCTGCCTCTGCACACAATATTATTTGGAAGGGTTTTTGCCCAGAATTTTCGATATTTTTCCACACCAGGTTAAAAGTATCAGTTTATGTGACAAGAACGTGAGGTGAGGTTGAACTCATGCCAGTTAAGGATGAAACTAACATCAGAAAATTTGAAAAACTATAAATGTAAGTTTGGGTAGAGGGGACCTTTGGTGGAAATATGGATAAATTTAGATCTAAACTTTTTCTGAGTCTAGATCTGGATCTAATTTTTTAAAGGTCTAGATCTAATTCTTAATTATTCTCTGAGTCCAGGTCTAGATCCAAGTTTTTCCAAGTCTATATCTAGATCTAAATTCCTTTTCTTACCCTAGATCTAGATCTTAATAATTCTGTACGTCTAGATCCAGATCTAGACTGAATTCTTTCAGAGTCTAGATCTAGATGTAAATTTTCAACCTCGATCTAAATCTAACATTTTTGGAGTAAAGATCTAGATGTTCATCTTTCCAAGTCCAATTTTTTCTGAGTCCACATTTGGATCTATATTTATATTTTCTTCTCAGTCTGCATCTAGATCAAAATATTTTCCAGAGTCTAAATCTAGTTCTAATTTTTTTCCTGAGTCTAGATCTAGATCTAATTTTTTCACCATCTAGATAAAGATTTATTTTGTATAACCTAGATGTAAATCAAATTTTTGGACTACAGATCTAAATCTGCAATTGTTTCCAAGTCCAGATCTGGATCAAAGTTTTTTTGTAGTAAACAGCACCAAAAATAAAGGTATAATTACCACACGTCCATTTGCTACGAAGTCATCTTGAAAAACTCACATCCGGGCAGGCAACCAGTGGGAAATGCATCAGGTAGCCGCTAGAGGCACCACACTCCTCCCCGTTTTGAAGGACTGGATCCTCTTCTGGATGTCTCAGGAACCTCCTGGCATAGCTTGCTAGTGGGACTTCACACCAGTTGCAAGGGCAAGGGAAATGGCCTGAGCTGTTAGGTAGGGAACAACCTCAACTCCTAAAACTTATAATAGGGAACTGGACATATTGAGCTAATGGCAGGGGACAGCCATAGCCCAAGTGGGATATGGACATTTGGAGATATCGATTTTTTTTTCCAAATCTAGATCTAATTTTTTCCTTTCGAGTCCAGATTTAGATCTAAATCTTTTCTGAATCTAGATCTACTTTTATTTGGAGTATAGACCTAGATCTACATCCACATCTAGATCTAAGTTTTCTCTGAGTTTAGATCAAGATCTATATCTACATTTTTTCTCTGGGTCAAGATTAAGATCTAAATATTTTTTCTGAGTTTAAATCTAGATCTAATTTTTCTAACTTTTCCTGCGTTCAGTTCAATCTGCATTCAATTTCACATGTAGTCAACGAGTCACCAAAGTGAAATTCTTCACACCTTGATATTTTAAATTTAAATCAAACATGTGTATATCCCAAAAAGATATTTAAACAGAAATTGGTGTAAATTGTCTGGTTCCAAGAGTAAAGTTAAATCATGAGATGAATTGCATTAATTACAATCAAATTATTTCAGCGACTAACTGTGATTTCTGTGGCTGTGAAATTGTCCCAGAATTACATGCGAGGTAATGCACACAGTTTTGTACGCTTTGTTGTAGCACCCAGGAGTACGTTCTAAAATAATTGTTTTAAATGATTTGAAATGTCAAGACTGAAGTTAATTCTCAAGTCGGGACGAACTGTATTACGGACAAAGCCAACACAAAGGCTATTCAGTAACGAAAGAACTGATTCTTGGACAAGTGTACATTGGACATGAACTAGTTGTCAGCAATCTGCTGATGCGTACAAATTATGTACAATGTGGTGCGTGTGGAGGACGGAGGTGTCGGGGAGGGTGGGGGGGATGGGGGGAGTCTCTGTCCGGATAGGAACCCCACCATTCTAAGGAAACTGAAAACTTTCGTGCTTAAATTCCTATTTTGTGTCAGACTCGTTTCATTAGACAAATTAGATGAATTAAAGTAGAACCAGTCAAGCATGATTAAAGTATAGAGTAAGCTTTTCTGATCAGTAGATCCAGGGTTCTAGCTTTATTAATGTTACATTATTTTTTATCATCTAATTGGATAAATTAGACAAATTTTCAAATTAAAAATAGGCAAAAATCTAAATTACCTTCTCTCGTACTACGCACGTGGTCGGTAAATAAATTGGGTGCTGGCCTGATGCCAGCCACCATATCAGCCGATCCTTTTTGACCCACGTACTTGGAAACATTATAAGTAATTCGTTTGCTCCCTAAAGGGAACTTTTCTAATGAGTTGCTAATTCTCAAAAACCCGTGTAAACAGTTGAGAGGTGACACACTCCCCAATAGGCGAATCAATAAAGCCTAGCTTTAGGCACAACATCTCAAACAGAGAGCCTTTGGGCTATTTACTTAACTGCTTGTGGAATAGAATAATTAAAGGAACCAATATATATAGCCAGGACTTGTTTCTGTTTAAAGGAAATGACAAGAAAAACGGATAATTAAATTATAACAGTTCCCTGTAACACAAGTTAATGTTGCCAACTTCGTTTCAGCTGCCACAAACGTACTAATCAAACAAAGGTTAACCTTGAAATATTGATTAATGTCTGTAATATAGCTCAGCTCAACTCAGAAGAAAAACAGTTCATGTTTGAAAAACAGTTTTACCCATCCAAAATACAGTCTCTCATTGGTGTTCGGATCGTCTGTAATATAGTTCCGTAATAAGTATGGATGATATCAACAGTCTGATGTTATGGTCCATTCACGGCTTTATTTTCAACTATTTTCGCAACTATTTAGGTTCAAGAATGGGTTACGTACCCATTTTTTGCGATTTTAGTACAAACAGATGTATGGATAAATCACAATAGCAATCGCAATCCCAATAGTTGAGAAAAAAAACCGGTGTGAATGGACCATTAACTGGGGAGCGATTGCGAACAGTGGACAAGTGGGTCACCATTGCTGCCATTCACAGGGTTGGCACGTCACAGGGTAAACGGGGAGAACAATGGACTTGTGTGTTCATTTTTCTAGACAGGGAAGACACAGGGAATTTGGCCAAAAGTATTATAAATATGATTTTACACGTGGAATTTTTCCTCTAATGTAGGAAAAATGTTAAAGTTTTAACAATTAAAAGATATTTCAAGGTTGTGGTGGGATGTAGCTATAATCTGTTGACTTTTTGAAGCAAATGTCCAGTTGTCCAGGGACAACCCAGTAATGGAATAGAATTTTGCAACTGACTCTGTTACATTTGTGGTTGTAGTTTAGAGGATAATATTAGTAGTTCTATCTATAGGCAGGGTCGTGAAATAGATGTTATGTTTTGAAGCAAAAAATAAAACTCGTGGAAAAAGTTGAAAACACAGGGAATTTGACGTAATCAGTGTGACCAGGCGTCCCGCCAGAGGTGAATGTGAGGAATCCATTGCACACTATAGTTACAAAGGACAAAAGCAAAGTTTCCACCCTGGCTTTGAGACATAGGGAAGACGTCACCAGAAGTCCAAAATTGAGGCATCAGTGGTCCCACAAAAGAATACTGGCAGTTAGATGTTTTGAATGAACCCCTTCGTGTGCAATGGAGCTTTTGTTTGCTGCTGACATTATTATTATCTGACACTTGTTATAACAGACGACAAAAATTCTCTTTAATTTAACAGACGGCAATGGTCCTATTGATATAAGTAAAAGTAAGACCATTGCCGTCTGTTAAAGAGAACTTTTGTCGTCTGCAAAAGAGGACTATTGTCGTCTGTCATAAAAAGTGTCAGATAATAATAATAATAGTTCTCATTTTTACTCATATCAATACTGGTTCACCTCTCCATTCCTAAATACACTGCAGATTTATTTTTACAAAACTAAAATAATCTTAGTCGAGGAACGTTTCTGTTCATCGTTTTATTAGTCTGTAACTTATTTTTGGAACAAGAACAGGAAGTCAATTATGAAGCCTGCGGGGCTACATTTTAGAGACGATTAGGCCCTCTCATACAGGCTGGATAATCAGTGTCATGTAACTGGGACGAGACTTGTGAGACAACATACAAGCTGGACAATCACTGATGTTACCTAACCTTCAGAAGGCTTCTTCAGACGCTTCGTCACACTCGCTATGCAAACAACAACAAAACAAACATCGCAAAATGTCTCAACCACAAATTTCCCACAGGGACTCTCACCTCACCCATGTTCAGGCAATAATTAACAGACTGGAATTAATAACCGATGTGCAATGCTCACGAAGGGGTATGTTACTTTCAGTTCAAACCCATTAAACTTTTATTGATACCAGTTCTGTCTGAAGCAAGTAAACACAGTACGTTTTGTTTCCTTGACGCTTATCATGGTTTTTTTGACAGATGATGCTGCTACCAATAACAGATGTTTGGGTCTGAGCAGATGTTTTCCACGCCAGTAATCTGATTGCGCACGCAGGTTCTGTTCCATTACTTGGACGTCGTAATGTCATTTGGGAAACACTGGCAAGTCTCACCGCATCTACCGCACCGCTCTCCATGTCTTAATATTTATGGTCATCTCTCCCAAAACAATTACAAGTGGTTTTCTTTTGAAAGGTCAAACAGCCACAATCGGCTTCTTCTCAAGGCAGGAAAAGTACATTTCAATGTCGAGTAACTTCCTGGAAATTACACGCAGAGTAATACATGATTTATGACGTAACAATCATCTACAACTGAAAAGGCAAAGGGGCTCGGAACAAGCGGTTGTGTCATGGTTTTCCAGCATCCCCTGATGGGCGCCAAACGTCCAGAAGGGAAACTATGAAGTAGATACAGAAAAAAAATCAACAAAGAAATCATGTAAATTCTTGAAGTTCACAGACGACAACGTCAAAACGTTAGGTTCACAGACGACAACGTCAAAACGTTAGGTTCACAGACGACAATGTCAAAACGTTAGGTTCACTGATGACAACGTCAAAACGTTAGGTTCACAGACGATAACGTCAAAACGTTAGGTTCACAGACGATAACGTTAAAACGTTAGGTTCACAGCCGACAACGTCAAAATGTTAGGTTCACTGACGACAACGTCAAAACGTTAGGTTCACAGACAACAACGTCAAAACATTAGGTTCACAGACGACAACGTCAAAATGTTAGGTTCACAGACGATAACATTAAAACGTTAGGTTCACAGCCGACAACGTCAAAACGTTAGGTTCACTGACGACAACGTCAAAACGTTAGGTTCACAGACGACAACGTCAAACATTATGTTCACAGACGACAACGTCAAAACGTTAGGTTCACAGACGATAACGTCAAAACGTTAGGTTACGCTAACGGAGCCAGAAACCTGGGAAAAGGTTAGTTTGTCTGTTGACAAACCCATTACAAGGAAAACATCAAACGTACAGCTGTGATTTCTAAACAAGGAAAATTTCCAATTGTTGTGGAAACAGTTTTTAGTACAGCTTTGCACAAGGAATCCTAGGTGTTTGCCCCTTGAGTTTAAATATTTTTGATATCAGTCGATACACTAAACCAGTGATTTCTAAACATAGAAATTTTACTATGCAAAGGGCTTAAGGCCAGACGACACCGATTCCTTGTTCGATTGTCCATTTCTCGGATCATTAGACAATCTCGCGGAACACTGCGGTAAATAAACGAGCCTGGGAAGCACTGCTGAATACTGCGAGACCAGACTGTTACCGCCTCACAAACACAATGTTCTAATCAATCTAACAACTCCATCAATCTGAAAACCTTGGAGAATTCACCTTTCTGGGTGCTGAATTAACTCTAAGCAAAACACAGTATAAAATTCCCAGAAAAACATCCAAGTCCAGTGTCGGATCTGTGCCAGAAAATTTCGGCCGCTTGCCCCCTACGAACCAAGTCTTTAATTTATGGAAAAATTTTGGTAAAATATTGGGATGGCGTCCCCTTCTGGACGTTTGGGGAATGCTGGAAAACCGTGACCCAATCGCTTGTTCCGAGCCCGCGGAGCGATTGCTTAGCCTTTTCAATTGTAGATGATTGTGACGTCATAAATCATGTCCATAATGACGTTGTGTCTGTTGTGCTGAAAACTGTCAAGATTTTTCACACCGGAAGAACAGCCAAGTTTCTAGATCCGCTCCACAGAAGTGTAGAAATGCTATTTTTGATGAGGCAAAAAGTAGAGGTACTTACTTTGCTGTGGGTATGTTGTTGAGTATTGTTTTCATCACATAGTTGAAGCACAGATGACCTCGTTGCACCAGAGACACCAGCGCGTCGCAGGCTGCGCACGCAACCACCTGGGCGGAAGTTGTACTCTGCTCCCACAGACTCTTCAGTTCTGCGCTCTGAAAAAGTAGAGTCACGTCCGAATCCATACAAAATTTAGTAACAGTAATATTTTATTGAAAGAAATTTCGAAGTCATAAACCCTTTCTTGAATTCATGGCTACATCTTAAAGAGAACGTTTAAGATAAAATTTCATTTTTTTGGGACTATTACAGGGTTCAGCATTTCAGTGATATTGGAAAGGAAGAAAAACTTTTGCTGGACGTTATGATGATTCTTCAATGAGAGTTTCCTTTAAATACTTCGGAATAATTCACATGTATTCCATGTATCTATTGGGACCGGATGGTTGGCCTTTGCCTGAAAGTCTTTCTTGTTCCAGTTCAAGTTTCTCATCCTTTGTCTTTTATCATATTAATCATATGATATTCCGATTGAATCTATCATCGTTTTTTTTTCGGCCCAGCTACCTTGCGTTCAACATTTAAGACCTTGTGATGGATGTTTTGGGGAAGACAATTTTTCTTTCGATCAATCTTCTGAAAGGTTTGTATTTTTAAAACCTCCTGATTGATGTTGATACGCTTTTCGTTCAATCCATCTTGTAAAGGATTTGTATTATGACGACTCATGTATTATTCCGTTTGAATCAGCGGATCTAACTTTCATAACGTAGAAAACGTTACACAGGGACGTCCAGATGTTGATGGATGGTCGCAATAAGTTTTTTTGAAAAGTGAAGCAAATACGAAAGTGCTTATTTGTTAGCATTTAGTGTCAATAACCCCAACTGAGAGGTACTGCTATCATCTTTTGTGAACTTATTGTACCGTTGACTTATCATGTGTGTTTTTTCTGCACAATGTCAAATTCATAATGCCAACAGCGAAAGAGCATAACCAGTGGCGGATCCAGGGAGGTGGGGTGCCGGGGTCGCCCCCCCCCGCCTGGGTCCAAATTCTTTCATTTTCATGCAGTTTTCAGGAAATTTTGGGTCAAATAATAGGTTGGTGCCCCACCTTGGAGGTTGGGGCTCCCCGTCTGGGAATTCCTGGATCCGTCACTGATTACTTTTCCTTTCACGTTTTTTACAAGAAACTAGATCTACATGACATTCAGAAAACCTTGGTTCTTGTTAGTCGCACAGGCAGAGAACCACATAGATATGCCACTCTAATGTAAAACAAAAAGTAGTGTGTAAGACAAGGAAGATCAACTCGGCTGTGCCATGCTTTGTTCTACTGTTGCTCTGGAATCTTCCCACATGCCACATGGAAGCTCGGTAAGTAATATAAATGGTGACCAAGGATTATTTACAACGTTCTATCTATTGGAATCTCATCCCTCGGTCTACGGTGCAATGTGTGGAAAACAATCCACCTTACAGGGTGGCGGATCTCAAATAAACACTGTCACTGATCACACAAACCAGCTTACAGGGTGGCAGATCCCAAATAAATACTGTCACTAATCAGAAGTAAACAAGCCAGTTACAGGGTGCCTGATCTCAAACAAACACCGTCACTAATTACACAGACAAACTTACAGGGTGGAAGATCTCAAACAAATACTGTCAATGATCACATAAACCAGTTTACAGGGCGGCGGATCTAAAACAAACACGGACACTGATCAGATGTAAACAATCCAACTTACAGGGTTCGGAAATCAGAAAGAACACATAGACATTGATCAGATGATAAAAATCAGTACCTCACGGTGGCGAATCAAAGAGAAACATGACCATGGACCCAAAAGACATGAGGGTTAGCTTATTCTTAGAAAGGCGTACAAATGAGGAGTTAATAAAATAGAAATATTCAGTGTAACAAGCAAAATTTATCCATGAACGGAAATCACACAATGGAACCGGAAATAGCAATCATCGCCTTTGTCAATTTCAATCGTACGTTTAATACCCCGTAAGGAATGCTTCTATTCTACTAGTGTGGGATTTATTCAACCTTCAATATTATTCTTATCTTATTTAAGAGAAAGAATTTAATGGAAACTTTATCGATATCTCCGCCTGTACGAAATATTGCGTGTTTAATGTGCTTGATGCGATGATGCGATGTATTTTGACATCAACATCAGAGAGTAACATTTCAGCATCTCATGTCTACCTTTCTTCATGTGTCAGCAGTGATTGTTTTCCTATGTTTGAATTGAAATTACCCGATTTTTGTTTCCCCTCATCATCCTGATTTATTGTGCCTCCATACCCTGCTCTTTGTTTCCCTTCCACACGCTGTTTTTGTTTCGCCCCCGCACCTTGCTTTTCCATACTGAACATCCTCGCGTAGCATCTGCTCAGAGAAGATTAATTTCTCCAAACATCACACGAGTTACTACAGAAGTTCTTGGACCACATGGTGCAGTAGTGCAGACCAGGGCTGGCCCACATGTATTTGTCATTCCTAACCCAGATTGGAAGGTAATTCTGTGATGTTTCTTCTACGGCGGACATAGTTGAGGCTTTGCTAGCTTTGCTAAACGCATAGTGACAACATTCTTGCCTTATGGTCTGTTTACACTTAACGTCTGCATTTGCACCAACGGCAAATTTGCTTCAACTTTAACATTGTATAATGGTTGCACAAATGTTGATGCTGAGAATGGGTTTGAACCTGTTCTCTGCATGTATGTTTGCACCACTATTCACTGAATATAAAACGTGACGCAAACGCAGACGAGAAGTGTAAACAGAGCTTTAGATATAGTGGTTGGATTCAAATCCAACACGCATTGATAGTCCAGTAACTTAGAACTAAGCCAGGTAGAGATGTGAGTTTCTGTCGGCGGTCTATTTCTTGCTCTTTACATTTATCACTGATTTTTCATCACTCAATTCGCTGATTTCGAAAGGACGAGGGAAACTTCGATTAACTTCATTCACTGAGTAACAGGTGAACATTTCCAAGGAACGTCTATTGAATCAAATGCTTCACTGGGATCGGCAGGTTTAGGGGTCAATATCCCTGGACATCAATCACTCCGGACCTCCACTCCGGGAATCTCACGCTTTGTTCTGGAATCACGGAACATTCCGGATTTTCCACTTAAAGGATTTACTTTTGTCAAGATTCACCTGGATTTGAGCCACATTGACGACAATCGCAGGACAATAGTTGATCTATTCTCGGGCCGGATAGCTTTGATGGCAACAGGTATCAATTTCTATCCAATGAAATACTAACAATAGTATTGTGCTGACAGCTGACCAGACTTTGAGTCACTTCGAGAAAAAGTATCAGTTTCTCTTTGGCCTGGCAGTTCTTAGAATTCCACCATGTAAACTTTCTCACTCAAAAAATATGGGGATTTCCCAATCTTAGAACTTTTTCTGTGATATGATTACGCTAGTGTTGCGTGAAGAAGAGCCCATTAAAATCTGTTGGAATCACAGATAATTGTATAATTGATACGCATGACGAACCAGGCTTTTGTGACAAAAGTCAGATTTCTCTTGTCAAATTGTACTAATTAGAATGAATTCAAATAAAGTAGAGTTCTATTTGGGACGTATTTGCACAGGAACGAGTAATTTGTAATGGAAAATGAAACCAAACCAGTAAAGGATCTAAGGGGGACGCCCCCCCCCCCTCTGGGTCCGAATTCTTTCATTTTCATGCAGTTTTTGGGAAAAAATTGGCCTAATAATAGGTTGGCGTCCCCACCTGGGAGGTTGGCGCCCCCCCCCCCGTCTGGCAAATCCTGGATCCGCCACTGCTGAAACTACAGCGCTTAGCTTCTCCTTCATATTCGGCCTGTTTGCACCGATTAACTTATTCCCAAACGGGGCCTCTACACAGAAATCAGAATTGCATATTCCTCATTATTTAAACCCACGGTGTACATCAATCGGGAATAGAACGTTATGCATGATGAACATGTAGACAGCTATCATTGCCTGATCATAACGTAAGAGCCTAAATGATATGGTTTTATTCTAGCTGTGCGCCCCCAACATCCATGGTTATATCGTTTTGTTCCTTAGAACACACTTAAAACGACTGTCCCCAAGAGATATGACGTCATACTCCCAACAGCAAATCAGTGTAAATTATGGCCGATTGACAAAAAAACAGACGGATGTTTTCTTTTTCAAGTAGCTGTCTCCCCCCCCCCTTCCATCCACGTCACCTCCTACGAACTTTGATAATCTTCAAAGGTCATGACGTCAAACTCCCCACAGCAAATCATCTCAAAGCATGACAAATGGACACACGGACAGACAGACAGACAGATCTTCACAACGTTAATCTTATATATTGTTACAACAAAATGGTAAATTCTCTGGAGACGTCTGTTGATGGGAACGTCACCGTTCATTCCATTACTTCACACCCGCCCACACACCCGCCCACACCCCGTTACGTCTCACCCGCCCACACACCCGCCCACACCCCGTTACTTCTCACCCGCCCACACACAGTTACTTCTCACCCGCCCACATCCCGTTACTTCTCACCCGCCCACACACATGTACTTCTCACTCGCCCACACACCCGCCCACACCCCGTTATGTAACGTCCAATCACATCAGGTAAAGGAACACAATAGACGTAATCTAATACGGATGAGATCGGTGCTCCCGGTGGACCCGGCCGGGGCATCCATTACAGCTATTTACCGTACAATGGTGATAAGCAAGACCCTAGGCTAGATAGTTGATGTATTGGCTGCTAACTCAGTCGTTTTAGTAGATGCGCTGTGGAGGTTTTCACAAAGTCTACACAATACAAGAATACCAATAGGCCTAAATATATTGCCAACTTGGTTTTAGTTTTGCCATTAGGAAAGAACTAGATCAATGAAGTCTGTAACCTTGAAAGGTAATTTACTTGATGCTACGAAAAACCATTCAAGGGTCTTTCTATTCTCATATTTAATAATTAAATGCCGTGAAAGTTTCTTCACGAGGTGGCTCGTTCGCCCCCTTTGCCCACCTTCGCTCCATTCTGGCCGTGGACAGGGCTGCGGACAGCCACGGACAGGGCCGCGGACACTTTTGAGGCTGTCCATGGACAATTGTGAGGCTGTCCCCGGACATTTCTGAGGCTGTCCATGGATACTTCCATGGACATGTCTGCAGATACTTCTGAGGCTGTATGTGGACACTTCTGAGGCTGTCCGCAGACACTTCCATGGACACTTCTGAGGCTGTCTGTGGACACTTCTGCAGACACTTCTGAGACTGTCTGTGGACACTTTCACAGACATGTCCATGGGCACTTCTCAGGCTGTCTGCAGACACTTCCATGGACACTTCTGAGACTGTCCATGGACACTTCTGCAGACATTTCTGAGGCTGTCCATGGACACTTCCGCAGACATGTTTGCTGACACTTCTGAGGTCATCTGAGGACACTTCTGCAGACACTCTAACTCTTACCCTAAAACCTAGTATACAATGCACTAAGCTCCCTTCACCACCCTTCGCTCCCCTTTGCCCCCACCACCACTATATGTTGTAATTGAACTTTTTATGGTCACAGGTGGTGGGGAGCAAAGGGGAGTGAAGGGGGTGAAGGGGAGCAAAGGGGCAAAGGGGAGCAAAGGGGGGTGAAGGGGCAAAGGGGAGTGAAGGGGTGAAGGGGAGCGAAGGGGGCAAAGGGGAGTGAAGAAACATTGTATACTAGGGTTTAGGGTCCCAACCACCTGCAGCCAAAAAAAGTTCAATTAAATATTATTGTGTTGAGGTGTCCCCACCACCCACAAGTAGAATCCTCAACTCATATAGATTCACTGAGCCACAAAAGGCCTTCATAGGTCCCCACCACAAACCCAAAATTTTTGGGCAAAAACCATCAACCAACCACTAAGGTGACTCTAACGAGCCACGTAGTGCAAATAAAGAAGGAAATTGCAAATTTGACAATAGTAGAAATTCAGTCAATTGAAATTTATGTCAGAAGCATTCAACACTGTATTACGTCGTAACACAAAGATGTCCACTCTTGGTGCAAGCCACAAGCATTCTGTGATTCAAACATCGACATAAGGGAGCTAGGGAGATGTCAATTGAGTGGAGGATGACCATTCGTAACCAAAACGATGCAACAGCGAGGAAAAAGGTCAACTTTGTGAATTTTTAGTGAGAACACGAAAGAAGAAGCAACGACTTTCCCATCAAGTTGATCTACAGAACTACTCTTTGAACAAAATCAGTCTTTGTGATTTCAATATTAATCTAAAGTGTCGCCAGGGAAGAAGTTTTAAATTTCAGAAGGATTTCACAGAGTAATCTGAAAATAAAATTCTATTACTTTTCAATATGCATTGAGGGGTTCATTCATATTGACTCATTTTTAACATCTCTTGCTGAGAACACACCTGGGAAAATAAACCGCCTTAATCAGCTAGGTTGGTTGTATATCAGATAAAATTGCCTACCCCGCCTTGGAGAAAATAAAAAACATCAAATTCCACGTTTTCCCAATGGCCCCACCTAAGAAATCTTCGTATTTTCTATACGAATATAACGTAATTTCCGACACAACAAACAACAAATATCGTTTGTCACTAACGTTGGTTCGGCTGTGTAATGAATTGTCCACAGATTGACCCACAGCCGCAAGAGTTATTGTTAATGCCAGTGCCACTGGCTGTGGCAGTAAAATGTTCGCTGTCAATGAAATTAGCAGACAGCCAAACAATGCACTGCTTGAGGACATCCTAGTTTGAGACACATTTACTTCACTTGGGCTAAATTAGTTGTTAACCAGTTTGCAAATAAAATTAACCAGTTTCCCTGTGTCTGTAGACATCACCATAGTTTAGTACATGTCAAGAGAATTTGACAGAATAATTTGAAAATAATGTTTTTTTTCCCTGAAACGATTGCCTTGGGAATTGACGTGATGACACATTTACCATAAATAAACACAATACAAAAACATGGTTTTTCTTGGTCACCAGGGTGGTTTGAGCAATCTTACCGGTAGCGGCCTGACAATTACACAGATTTCAACCTCTGCACCGGGCTTTTTTGACAGTCAAAACTTTCAGTTTGAGTCGTGGTTTTAGAGTTACATCCATATCCATCACAAATCCTGTGGAAGATCTGCTCCATTTGGTGAAAATTTGAAATATTAACAGCGAGACTAAATTTGACATTGTTGAACTTGGTCAAGATAAGTCTCGCAGTTAATACTTCGGATCTTCGTACCCGCATCAGAGTGCACCCCCTCCCTAGATCTGTGGAACTTCATTTACAAATGTAGAAGAGACTCTAATCTCTGACAGTTCGGAGTTGTTGTTGAGAGTCCGGTACATCTGATTTAACACAATGTTTAATTTACTCGGTCTTAGAAATATGACCTTCTGTGTCACTGAGTAAAATACAGCTGCTTCTTTCTCTCGCAGGTCAATGCCAAATAGTCGATGGGAGGCTTTCAATGCCATTTATATAAAGGGTTTTTCTGAGGATTGAAATGACGTCTACTCAGGAACGAAGATTTTCACTAAAAAGTTAAAAGTTGCTTCTTCCTGTGCCGCACACACTTTGATACAGGTTCGAGTGCCACCAATGCTTGAAAGAAACATGCATTAAAAATGCTCGACTAGAAAGCTGGCCTTCAAGAGGTCAGCAGGGGTCACACCACAGGTAAGGCAACTGTTGCATTGTATGCAGGAAATGAAGCGTGCCAGCGATGGATTCACGCTGAACAGATTTTCTTAAAGTTGCCCCTTCCTCAGTCCTCGGGTGTTTCTCTAGGATCATTGCTTAACAAGCTCATTTATCGCGTTATTCAGTCTCATTCGCAACAATTCTCGGTGGAGGTGGTGTAAATGTCAGAGGTTTGAAAGTAAATCACAATGGCTGGCCACGGTGTTTAAATTGTCTTTTATTCCATTCCTTGAGATCAGTTTGAATGGGAATGGATAGAAATACAGTGCAAGCAGGACAACTGTCCGGGAGTAATGAAATGCATTAGTCTTGATTGAACTAAGTTTTCTGTACGCATGCGTCAGCCACCTCCAGTCCAGACATGAGTCACCACATAATGCGACTACAAATTCGAGTTTTTCATGATAAGATCACATTTACATTTTAAGCCTGAATTTGCATGGAGAAGTTCAAATTTTTTTAAAAAGTTGCCTTCAGTGGGATTTGAACTCACAACACTGACCATCATTGGATCTAAGGT